>JASXSY010000187.1:0-214640 GCA_034509805.1 Sipha maydis | reverse complement strand
ATACTCTTTGGCTTAACAAATTATGTTCCATTGCGCATATCCGAATAAAAAAATACCATTGAAAATATTATTTGATACGAATCGAAACAACTCAAACTGTGAAAAAAAAAATTATCCACTTAGAACTAGGAACTACTTACGAATTCTACTGGACATTATAATTATAGTACATTCAATAATGTTGCCGAAATGTTTTCCTATTTGTAAAAAAAAAAGATATTGTCATCGCATTTTTCAGACTACTACGCCTGTGAAAAAAATTCATCGACCATATTGTTTGATTTTTACTACTGTACATGTTACAATTTCACTAATTTAATACAAACCGCCCACGTCGTTCTTATACAACAGAAAAAAAATCGTTCGTACATCAGCATTTCTCGACATTTTTTCATTCGCTCACTGCTCGACCTTTCATCGAAGCTCCACGTTGGTTCGCATATCGATTCGATTCATTATTTTATACCGCTTGTTACTATTGTTATCGTCCAATATCATTTTTATTTTTATAATGTAATATATAGAACACTGAAAAGAACACTAGTTTTTATTCGTACGACAGACGTTTTTTATTCTCAACAATATGTATTCCATTTTTGTGACACAATCTGTTTAAAATAAATATAAATAACAAATTTTCCGTCAATACTCGGTTTTCTCACGAACTCCTGAGGGCATACTGCAGGTTAGAAAACACTTATTTCTACTACGATATGAGTACACACATGAAATCATAATTCCAAAAAATATACGTTATATTTATTATAAAATTATAAATATTTATATTGTAACATCAAAAATATCATACAATTATTAACAATCACAATTTTTTTTTTGTTTTACATAATTTTTAATAATAATTTCTAAAGTTTTACAATGACATTTTCACAGTCTTTTTTTATAATATAATTTTAGTATTTTTTATAATATAATTGTATAATAGAAGTTTAAATTACCTTAGATTGAATGTTATTTAAAATATATCATCTTATATTTAAATATAATATAATTAGTTAAATCAAATGATTTTATGAAGCTTTAATATTGGAAAATAATATAATAAGATTTATTCAAATTAATTATTTAATACAAATTATTGCCAACACATTTATGCTATTCATATTTAATAATATAATTATAATATAATACGTTCATCATAATGGTCTGCACAACCTTACAATTCAAAGTATGTAAAAATTCCATAATATTCCTATTACAAGCAACTTCTCATTCTTCTATTATAACCATAAATGTACACAGAAAATAATTTAATTCATACATGTAATAATCCATTAAAGTAGTAGTATGTTAAAATAGTATTTAGATGTTTATGTGTAAAAAATACAAAAAAAATCGTGTTAATAAGTTAGAATGGTTTTAAATCTAAGACACCGTATAATTTTTTTTTCATTTTATTTGGAACAAAATTACAAGATAAGTTGTACCCGTAACAAAAATCTGAAAAAATATATTATACATTTATTAGTCTATTTATAAAAAGAATAATTTAAATAATTCAAATTATTTATAAAGAAATATGATTTCAGAACAAAACCGAATGTCAAACGGTTTTGATAAAAACAAAAAAGAAGAATCTTTAACAATCCATTTCGAAGTATCTTAAAAATAATTTCTTACTGAATAAATCAAAATTCTATAGAACATACCATTTAAAATTATTAAAAGACATTTTGAAAACAATATATTTATAAAAATAAGTTTGATCTACTAAACGTGTTTAATATATTATAATATAATAATATAATTTGTTGATAATACAATTTATAATCGATTAGATTAAACGTTTGTACTTGATTCAAACTATAAAAACAAGATTTACGACATATCAAATATTCAATTACTAAATTGCTGCTTTTTACATTCCTATAATAATTAACTGAAAATTACTAACTCATTATCCGTGTGTTATTAAATAATTCTAAAAAAAAATGTTGGTTAAGTGTAACGGCAATGTTTTTATTTTATTTGTTATGTACCTACAGTTACTTACAGCAAAACGATAATTTAAAAAAAAATAAACAGTTAATAATATAATATATTTTTGTCAACAATTTTAGATATTGACATTGCAAATTTCAACTTACGGACACTATAAGACGTATATTTATGATAAACAAATCAAATATTGTGAAATCGACTGAACGGCTAGACATTTCATTAAAAAACAATTGTATCTAAAAATAAATAAACAACATTTTTATTTATTCTGAAAACTCACTGTTATTCAGAACGTTACAAACATTTTGTTGCATATTTCACATGTTTATTCAATAACTTACCTCTTCTTTAGTGTCGTCATCTATAAAACGACTATTTATATCAGTTAAAATGCGTTTTGCTTTTTTTGCCTAAAAAAAATAATTATAAAATACAATATTAACAATAAAAATAATCGTGTACAGAGTGTTAATATTGTAATCTTAAGGTCCAGCTTCTGTATTGTCCAGAGTAACATACCTGTCTAAATCAACGTCTTATGTTTAGTATACATTATATACAAATATAGATAGGTTAAAACTTTATACATTATTTAATTGTTCGTGACTTATAATTATGTGTACCCAATAAAAATTAAAAATAACTTTCATGAAACTTTTTTTAAAAAAATTATCTATTTTAAATTTGATACATTAAGTTAAATCACTAGAATTAATTGAAAATATAACAAAACAGATTTTTTTACATACCTCTTTCGTAGTGATATGAATCGTAGTTACAATCATACAAAATCTAAATCCATACTGAAACAGCCAAAAATAATAAAATATAGATTGTTTTGCTGTCCTCTGCGAAGTAGAAAGGATTTCGTAAACATCAGACAAAGTCATTAAAAACAAAACGCCCAGAGACAGTCCCAGTAAAAAGTCGTACAGATTGTTTAGTTTTCTAAGAGCATTACTAATGCATTTATGTCTCAATTTTAGTTGTTCGATCATTCTGACCAACGGGTATACTTTTATCATTAAGAAGCGGTCGCTTTTTGAACTCGGTCCAATGTAATTGTGATCGTGTTTATCCGTTTTCAATACCAATGGATAGCTGTTCCTGACGATGGTTTCCGATTTCAACGCATACATTTCCTCGTTGATTGCCTGAAATCGTTGAAACAACTCAAAACAGTATGAGCAAAAAATCAGTTCTGATACGCACTGACTCATATTCTGAGCGTACAATAGTCCGTAATATATGGTTATTTTTCTTGGAAAATCGATGTGGAGCAATTTAAGTTTATAGACATTGATCGGTACGATCGTTACAACGCATACCGCTAGAATGGCAACGATGGTTCGACGTCGAACATAATTTTTATTTCGGCTTATAGGATATAGGGTTTCGTATTCCTTAATTTTTTTCTCGTACTTCTTTAATGAGTGCGCTTTTTTGTACAGCATTAAGATTCTAGACAGCAAACATCCTATGCAAATCGATCGAGGATACATGGTCAAAATGGTCGTTTTGCTAAGATTTTTGCATTCATAGAACACGCATACTACGAATGGGGCGTTTACAAAACAATAAATACTAGAAAACACTAATATTGTTGATATAATTATTTCGACATAATTCCGTAATTTAATTAAATTCAACTTGGACATTTTGTTTCAAAAAATAATATCCGATTTAGGCGAACGTAATAACTCGAAGATGGCTTTATACATAATTTTATAAAAAAAAAAAAAAATGAACACGTACTTAATTGATGGGTCAATAGCTGTCCATATTAACCGTCAACTTCTGTTACCGTAATACTCGTGAATCGATTATGATTGTTTTAATATTCAATACGATGTTTTCTATCCGGGGTGCACTTTCTAATAAATATATTATTCAATAGTACTTGGTTTTTATTTACATTAAATTATCAGAAATTTAAAATGTGAATTAAAAAATAAAATAAAAGTAGTATAAAAAAATAACATATTATACAAACATATGCTTTCTCGTGTATAATGCATTTCCTGCAGCTAAAAGTTTATGATATGTTAAAGTATTTAAATTTTTAAACTTCACACCCGCAAGTGTTGTCACCTTCTGGCAAACATACAACATAGTAATTTTCGTTCAGTAGTTCAAATGCAGTGATGTTAGCTTTAATATTAGAATAAAATGACCCATTATCAAACTTAAAGGGAAAACATATTCTATAGGATGACATAATTTTTGTACAATATTTTAATTTCAAGCAAATTATGACTTTGAAAAAAATATTACAAAGAACAGAAGCTCCATAACTCACTTAAATATTGACGTAACGTACCATATCGACAGGAATAACAACAACCATCGTGATCTCGAAGTGTCGTTCATCCAGGAAGAAATCAAGATGTTCTCTAACAAAATATGAATGTACTACAGTTGCATACAGACGTAGTTACGAAACAACTTCTTCACGAGTTACAAAACGTCAGGCATCTCTAGTGCTTAAAATCTTACGAATACGTCTTGGTACCTTGCGCCAAGGAAAAAGGCAATGTCATTGGAGAAACAATTACAAACACGTTTGGTATGCAATATATATATATATATATATTAAACTTATTGCTCACGTACTATGTGTAGTTCACTGTTATAAACTCATTTCATTGTATTTATAAAAAAAACTACTTATCGTTTAAACAATGACATTTAAGGTATTTAAAAGAAAAAAATTAGTTTTTCAATAAATTCAATTTAATTGTGAGTTATAGCAATAACAGTTCATTTAAACTATAATTCCTATACAATGAATTGGATGAAATTACTAAAATGTATAACTAATTCGATTTACTAGGCCAATAAAATATTTAAAGTATTACAATTTATAATTTGTTAGCTACGTAATTATTTTAAACAATTAAAATTTAGTTAGTAGGTACATAATATAAACTAAATATTTTAATACAATATTATTATAATCATAAACATAAAATTGTGTAACTATAATGTTATTACATTAAAATCGATTATTGTTTTCTAAACGCTGTGAAATAGTATTTCATAATTAACTGGTTAGGAAACGTCATGTATAGATTATTTTGTACACACGATAAGTTTGCTCTTCTTATAAATCGAACTGTAACAATATTACGAGAAATGTGATGCCAGCTCCTATTGACTAAAAACAACAAAAATAATAAACATTAATCAAAGCATTTCCACGTCAAAAATTAATTGTTTACAAGTTAATGAACTTTCCTTTTAAGGTACTCATTTTACAAAAAAAATAAACTCACAGAAGTGATCAAATGTGTGTTTAGAGTAAAAAAATCATAAGCAGTAAATTCGATCGTACAACAAGATATTTGATTTAAGAACAACAGTAACTGTTAAAGCAAAAAACAATAAATATTCAGTTAATACTTGGTGAGATTATAGTTTAAAGACATTCTCACCTCGTCTCTTGTAGCGTTATCTAAATGGCGATTGTTAATATCCGTAATCAATGTTTTTGACTTGAGCGCCTACAACAAACGTTTTACATTTCTATTGTAATTATTACATTTTTATTCGGTTATTTCATAATAGGGCTATGGTTTCTTTATTAAGATAATAAAATATTTGACTAATATTAAGACTATTTCTGTTGCTTGCGAGTGTGAAATAATGTAAATATTTCCGTTGAGATTATATTGTGATTAAAATTAAATAAAACACGGTCTTAAACCGTCTTTGGGAAACGAGAGTGAAACTGTCATGATGTCGATGCTAACCGTCATCGGCCGAGATTAGCGAGGAGAAATGTAATCGCATTTAAAAAGAGGAAAAAATATACACAAGTCACATCTATCACATAGGAATTCGATTAAAACTATACAATATCCTCTGTAACAAAATTACAATAGTGATAACCAGGGCTCATAACTTCTAGCATTTGCATATTTTTTTTGAGAGGTCCTAGGGATATATGTGTGAGCTATAAATTTGTTTCAGATAACCAAGAAGCTAAATACGAAATTTTATTTTGCATATTTTTGCATATTTCGACATTTAAGTGCTATTTTGCTTTTTTTCTATTTTTCCGACTATTTTCCGATTATCTTTGCATAATATTTTTTATTTTTTTTTTTTCAGTTTCGTAGCCTTTAAAACATTTTTTTCTTAATAATAATTAATAACAAATAACTTAATTCGTATTAATTATTTATATTAGTAATTAATTCATGTTAATTAATTTTTTTCTTGTAATATTATAAATAATTATAAATTATAATATACCTAACTTATGTACTTCGTAATCCAATCGATAAGGAAACCATTATGTTTCTAATTGTAGCGTACGCACTAGTATTTTATTTTTATATTTTCTAGGTATTCCAATATCTTTATCTAGATATTCCGATATCATTAATATCAGATTATTTACAGATTATTACTGAGTAAAATTTTGCAGTCGTTTCCGATTTGTCGTATTGTGTGCGTGCTAGTTCGTTTCGTGAATTCACAATTCCTTTCACCATATTTTACAATGCCTAAAGAAAAACAATCTGTTTCTAGTCGTCTTAGGAATATTGTTTCGCGAATTTGGTGAAAATATTTTTGCAACCGACGCAAGTGTATTACTATGTAAGTTTTGTAATGTTAAAATTAACCATGAAAAAAAATTTAATATCACACAACATTTAAAAACTGAAAACACATTAAGGCCGTTAAACGTGCAGAAATCCAAGGTGAACAAAAAAAACAACAACTGGTTACCAACTCTACCAAAAAGTCCTCATTTAGTAAAGACTTGCGTTGTTATCAGCAAATATACCACTGAATAAAGTTTCAAATCAAAGCTTTCGTAAATTTTTGGAAGTTTATACCGGAAATAATGTTCCTACAGAAACAAACTTGAGACTTGGATACATAGATGACATTTTTGACGATACAATAAGTAAAATCAAACTTGAACTGTCTGGTAAAAAAGTTTGGGTCAGTATCGACGAAACTACCGATATTGAAGGTAGATTTGTTGCTAATGTAATTGTTGGTATACTTGAAGCGGATTACCCAGGCAAACAATATTTAGTACATTCAGAACAATTAGACAAGACAAATTATTCGACTATTTGCAGAGTATTTGACAAATCTATCGGAATCATTGGTATTCAACATGAGAACGTTTTATTGTTTACGTCCGACGCCGCTCCCTATATGATAAAAGCTGGTAATACATTGAAAGCATTTTATTCCAAAATGATTCATATCACGTGTACGGCTCATGGACTCCATCGAGTAGCAGAGGAAGTAAGGGCCAAGTTTAGTAATGTCGACAAACTTATTTCTAGTGTTAAAAAAATATTCCGTAAGGCACCAAACCGTGTTCAATTGTTCAAAGATGAAGCTCCTCATTTAAATTTGCCACCGGAGCCTATTATAACACGTTGGAGTACGTGGATCATCGCCTCGAATTACTATTGTGAAAACATTGAAATCATACGTACAATTCTTGAAAAACTAGACGCCGATGATGCTGTTAGTATTAAAGAGGCCAAAAAATATATTTCCAAAGCTGGTATTGAAAGAGATTTGGCCTACATAAAGTCTAATTTTACAATTTTAACAGTTGCTATTACCAAGTTACAAGAGCAAGGACTACCATTAGCCGAAGCTATAAATGTGTTTGAAAATGTTGAAAAAGTATTTGAAACTCTCCAAGGACCAATTGGAAAAGCTGTTTTTAATAAACTCAATAACGTCACCCTCAAAAATGTCGGTCTTAAAATTTTAAAAAATATTTCAAATGTATTATCTGGTATTAATATGAACACAGAATTTGAACCTGGACTTCCCGAAGACTTCTCAACAGATGATCTCGTATACTTTAAGTTTGCACCAACTACGTCAGTAGACATCGAACGATCTTTTTCAATGTACAAGACTCTACTCAGTAACAATCGAAGATCATTTCACTTTGAAAACTTGTACAAACATCTCATTATTCAATGTAACTTTCAAGGTAAATATATGTTTTTTTATTAATTTATATTAAATATTAAAATAATTTTTTTTTAACAGAACAATAGCAGAATAAATGAATACCACAAGTCGTCCATGATACAATAAACAATAATTCAGTTATATTAATTCATATTTTTTTTTTTAAATAATTAATGAAACCTTAAAAATGTTTTCATACAAATAATTTTTTTTGCACATTTTAGTATTTTTAATATTATTATTTTTTTTTTTTAATAAAACATAATTTTTTATATAAATGTTTTTTTGCATATTATAGTATTTTTAGTGCATATTTAAGCGCTTATATGAATATTTTTTATAGCATATTATTGCGCTAATAACAACCTTTTTTAGAGCTATAACTTATGAGCCCTGGTGATAACAAAAATAAGTGTATTGTAATACAGAATAAATAATTAATTATTCTAATATTAATATGTTATAGTGATAGTAAATAATATATACAAGCATTGTATTACCGCACTATCAAGGAGTATTTGTTGAAAAAAGTAAACTATAATTATTATTATTTCTTATTATTATTATGTAACCATACAAAATAACACAATATGTACACGTGAAGAGAGTTAATATGTACGGGTAATTAAGAATTCACATAATAGTAGTACTTATAGTCAAGTGGGGTAAGTCTAGATATATAGATATAGATAACATAATATAATATATTATAGATAATAAAAAATTGTGAATACACTCAAAAAACCTCTTAAATGCAATTATTTATCCATAGGGTTTTCGTAATATACAGATTCATCTTGTGACTGATTATTAGAAAAAATAAATAATAGTAATAACAATTACTGAAGAAAGCAGTGACCTATACATTGTCGAAAAAGAAATATTTCATAACAATTGTCACAGGTAAATGATTCTGAGAACTACTCATGTAATAATACTTGCTAATATGGTGAGATTCTCAAACTAGTCGAAACAACTTTAGATTATGAACGAAAGAGAAATTTATTGGTTATACCATGTGATACGTGTGTTTTTTTATATTTTTGTAAACAATTTCGGCCAAAATGTTTACTACGATTATCAAAATATATAAGAAACTTTTGATTAGAAAAATTTTGTTGATACATTGACGGTGGTGATTTTACAAATGAAAAAGCAAATTTTTGTTTTTAACGTAACTCACCGTAATCTATGGATGGTATAATTTTAAAAATAATTTGTAGAGTATTTTATTGAATTTTGAAATTTTGATCATTTCTTAGCTATTTTTCGAATTATCAATAACATAAATTTGGTTGGACAAAGTCTTAAAAGCTTGACATAAAGCTCCTCATACATATCTATTACTATATCGATATTTAAATAAATCCATATAACCGGTTGGAAATTATACGCAACATGTTATTATTATATTCGCCCGTGAACTATTTGGTTTGGAAATTGTGGTACGTAAAAACCGCAGTACTCCACGTTGGACAACCATTACGATGCGATGATCTGGTGGTCTAACTACGACGGACAGGTAAGGAGGGTAGGGATGTGGTATTATTGTAAAGGTCCAAAAATGCACGGCTTATCGAATGACAAAGCTAATGATAGGCATGTGAGGCCCTTAAACAGTGAAATATAAATTATATATTTGGAAATTGTGTGTTGTGACAGCCCGATTAGGCCATGTCGTCTATGCTACTTTATTATAGAAATCAAAAAAATGAGTTTTAAATATAATTGTTATGGTAACTTAGTAGTATAAACTATGGTAATACATGAACTCAAAGTTCATTCTGATTTCTGACTGATGACCTCAAGTTCGCTAACAAACGTAAGCCAACCAATGCAATTATATATACTAGGGAGCGTTCAAGTATTACGTCAACATACCAAGTGGTGGTTCGAGAAATCTGACAGTACCTCACATAGAGTGGAGGAGGACTAAATCTCAAATCTGATGTCAGCATCGTATCTATCAAAATTCGAATTGACACACAAAAAAAGCAAAAGTCCAAAAATGACCGATAGCGTCGAAGACGTAACACCTTATTATTCGTTATTTTTATTTTGAAGAAATTAATTGTATTAATCTGAATAAAAGATTTCGGTGGTGGAGGAGGTATATGAAACACGTTGACGTAAGATAGGGGAGGGAAGGGGCATTCCTTACCTGTCGTAGGCTGACATAGTTTAAGGGGCTCGAAAATGTTGAAAAAATGTGCTTAGGTAATACTTAAATGCTCCCCCAGTCCTAAACATCTGGTTTACAGTATCATTGATGGACTGTCGGTTATATATTCTTTGTTCGTTAACGCTCATGAGGATATCTTGAACTATGGTGTAAAATAACGAGTTGCATTGCGATTCGCATCGTGTTAGAACCGTGCGCTTCCCCGCGAATCCGATGCAAACCGGGCATCCGGGGCGCACGACAGGGATACGGCAGGGGGGAGCCGCAAAAGGAACGGGCCACGTGGAAAACGACCGGCAGCCTGCGAACGTGACCTAACCTCTTTGGTCGTGCCGTGGGCCGTCTTCACGATCATGTAGAACCGCAGCGAGTACTGGAGCAGCCACATGTAGATGAACGCGGGCACGCGGGTCTCGGCGCCGGCGAAGTCGTACACCTCGTAGTAGATGTCGAACAGCGACATGACGCCCAGACTGAACAGCGACGAGCCCATCGGCACGCCGTACAGGTCGTTGAGCACGTGCATGGCGTCGCACGTCAGCCGGTGCCTGATGCGCAGCACTTCGGCGGCGTTGGCCGCGTACGACGCCCCGGCGCCGGGCCGGTAGAAGTCGGCGCGGTACGCCGTGGCAGCGGCCACCGCGGGGCCCGGCGCGGCCATCTCGTCGGCCAGCCGCCGCAGGTCGCGGTTCACGTCGGCGAACATGGCGGTCAGGTGGCGGCACAGCGCCACGAAACGCGTCTCGACCAGGCACATGGTCACGTTGCCCGTGTACAGGAACACCATGAACGTGATGACGAACAGGTCCCGGTTCAGGTCTTGGTACGCGAGCACCAGCCGCGCCACGTTGACCGGCACGATGATGAGCAGGCACGCGACCACGTAGACGGCGTCGAGCAGCGCGCGGCCCCGCAGCTCCGCGACCGCGGTCGGCACGTACACCTCGTACGCGCGCACGTTCTTCGCGTACACCGCCATGGCCGGCCAGTAACTGCGCAGCAGCGCGACCGTCGAGACGAAGCACGCGGTGGCCGTGGTCCTCGAGTACATGCCTTGCACCGTCACCACCGTCACGCCCGAGCAGTTGTGCTCCAGCCGGCAGAACACCAACGGCGACACGACAAAGTTGTACACGCACGTTATCAGCAGCACCACCGCGTAGATCACCACGCACTCTTTCAGCACCGTAGAACCGATCATTGCCGACGTGTCTCTGTCTCTCTATCTCTCTTACGGACGAAAGTCGTAGGAACGTATCCAGTACACGGTTTCGCTGTGTCACTACGGCGCTCGGGCGCTCGTTGCGGCGTGTTCAAACCACGTGTGGCCACGGCACGACCGAGTACACGAAACACGATTTTCGACGCGCGACCTTATGCCCGCGTACAGGTACTGCGTAACATTGCGCAACGCGTACGACACGAAAACAGCGCAAAGTGCTCGTCGCAACGGTAATTCGGACAGCTTCGAGTACGGCGTTTCGGTGTTTTCAGCGGAAAAAGTTATGGGAAGCATTTGCTCCGCCGGACATCCTCAGGCGGGCGCCGTACCAGATCGAACGCCGAATGCCGGTCTGCGGTTTTCCGCGCGCACTACGGAACCGTCCGAACTCTGCGCATCGCTAAACGCATCGATTCGGTTTTTCGCCTTTCCGCTGTCGCTAGTCGCGCGGTAAAAGTCATTATCGCCTTTGTTGTGACATCGCGCTAACGATGTTTTTTTTTTACTGCGTTTCGCGTACGGCCTTAACAGTCGCACGTGGATGCGTAACAACAACAAACCGTTTACGTTGTTTGCGCTCGTTGCGCGCGGTCCGAGTGTCGACTTCGGTATTAAACTTTCAAAAATATAATTGCGTGATTGACGTCTCGGTATCGTTATGGTGAATCGGCGGTGTACCGGAAGGAACACCCGCAACAGTGCACGATGTGTACTTTTTTTTACCGTAAACAACACGTCCGGGGTATTTTTTCATTTTAATTTATTGAAAAAAAAAAACAATATTTTCCTTCCCATCTTATCGAACTCAGGATTGTCTATATCGATACGTTCGCTGTGAGAAGCCGACCGTGGGGAATCATCCCACAGTCGCCCCAAAACGTGGTTGTGATTTACGTTTATTCATTTATTTCAATAAACGATGACGGACCGCTGATTGTAACATCACTTGGTGGCATTTCCAGAGGCGGATACACTGCCGGTTTAGAAAAAAAAAAAAAATGCCAATATTGGTTTAGTTAAAACTATCATCTTTCTCCTTCTTTTCAATCAATTAATAAAGAGTACATTTATTTATTCCTTCGCTTATTTTTTTATGTTCATTTGCGATTTTTTTTGACTAAGTAAATTACTTGACGATGAATTTTTAATTCGAAACTGGTCGTGCGATACACAAATCATAATACTCCAAACTATACTTTTATTTATTTTATTTTTCTATATATACTTTTTATTTAAATGTACATTTACGAGTATTAACCGTTTACAAATATTTACTATATTTAATATTTCATTAGTTAACATTTCGAAGTGAATTATTTTCCAACCAATTTAATTTTTTGGCCTATGTGGATCCTATACAATACAACCATACTCCAGAATTGGACGAACAAGAGCACAATACAATGTATTGAGAGACAAAGCCGAACGATTTAAACGCTCTGCAACACATATATTCAATGTGTTGCTTAGGATCAAGGTGTATTTGCCCAATTCTCAGCATAATTTATTTATGAATTTTAATAGACAATAAATTGTACATATAGTATAATTTATAATAAAGAATTCATAGTATATATCAACACATAGTAAAAAGCCTAATTCACAGGAAATCCAGACTAAACAATAAGTTGTATGTTTATAATATTTTCTTTCTCTTCACTATTCATGTGCTCGGTCTTAATTAAGTTATTCAAATGTTTTATTCGACCTGTCGGATTATTCTCGGTAAATATCCGCTGGACTTATTAAAAATATCCCAAACCCAGACCTGACACTAAATGAAAACTAAACTTAAAACCAAGATCTAAAATACAATCTGTTACACAAAAATGTTGGATACATTAAAGGTTTAAAAACCTTACACTTATTTAATACTTATATAATACGTCTTAAGTTTAGACGTATTAAGTGACAAACCAAATACACAATTATTTACTATTTAAAACGTTCAAATACCTTAATGTTGTATAAAAATTCTAAAATAGGTTTAACATTTTTGAGAGGGAATAAACTTCTAATCCCTTAAAGTACGCCTTTATTCGGGATGGGTAGTAAGTTATAAATTGGATGGCCATTCACCAGAACATTCAAAATATTGTTCGGCACCACAGCTGCTACAACAAGGAACATTTTATTATCTCTGCATGGACGTGTAGTAAGTGACCGAATCAGTAATTAATGGTGGAAATACGCAGTAGATGTTATGAACGTAACAGACCCGACTATAACTGATACTTCCCCGCACAAATACACATGCACATCGGTGGTGCATACGTTATGGACGATCGCCGCACAATCGAAAAAATACCGGCTTTTACACGTGTAACCGGACTACGATCAATTCGATTCCACGATCGAAAATTCATCGGTTTCCTATGGTATGGGAGCGCCTCATTTCCATTAATACTTGAGCTCACTACCACTTACATTCCCATATACTTCAATTACATATTTTTATTTTCAGTCAATTCTTCCATTATCATCCGTTTTATTTACTTATTCGAGCTTATAAAATAATATATGGTGACTAAACACAAAAATCCAACAAAAAAAAAGGTACATTTTAAAACTATGTCTTCCTATGGTAAAAAAAAAAAAAACTTTCCTTGCAAGAATTTGCCAACGTATATAAACATAAAATTTATTACAATTTTCTCATCATATTTAAGTTTAACACTATTAGAAACTTAATAGTAAAAACAATATTTAAAATGTATTACTTTATTTCAAGTTCTAGTTCTTATTTAAATGGGAAATTATTATCTTGGATTAATAAACATAAGGTTAAACCATAAAATATGAATGAATAATCAAATTATAAATAATAATAAACCTAAAAAAAAACCTATTAGCCTAAAATAATTTCAAAAACAAGTATAATTTCATATACTTGATCCTATTTTTAAAGATACTAGGACAATGAATCAAACAAAGTGCATAGTGATACGAGTCTTAACCCTTTCACTGCCAGACGATTTATACACTATAACATGTCCCTGCCACATAAATTTGACTTTTTTATTATTTTTTTTTCTTCTTACTTTTAACATCTTGAAAGATGTAGTGAACCAACCTACAAAATTTAAAATACTCAAAAATCATTATTGACTTAGTAATTCAAGTCCCCAGAAATATATGCCATGGTTTCCCAAAATGCGGTAATTATCGGTTTTTAGAAATTGTATCAAGATAAAACACCATATTATTACCAAACACTTCATATTTATTATTTTATATTATACACTTTTATAAACACATATATAATAACAAAAACAAAAAAAAACAAAAAAAAATAGCAAAAAATAATAATAATAATTTAGTGCGCGCAATTATAGTTCACCACATTTTGGGATACAATACTTGTAATACAAATTGAAATTAATCATAACAACCACACAAATAAAGGTGGAAAAGGGATTTTGGTATCATTAAATTTGTGATTTTTTATCTAGATAATGAACCTATTCCCGTACTGATAAAGTGTTCTGTTATAATTTAATTGATTAGAACGTAATAGTACGTCAGTGGCAGTGAGCGGTGTAATGTGTTTCGACGTAATAGTACGTCAGCGGCAGTGAAAGGGTTAAAAACAAAACAGGGAATGCTATTTCAAAAATTGTACGATTAATTAATGTAATAAGATCTGTAATGACAATGCCCGTTCTCTTGCAAAAACCACTCGAAAGAAAAACTATAGGCAACTCGAATAATTCTTATACAAGAATGTTTGAAAGTCAAGTAGATGATTAGGTTTATGGTGAAAATGACTAATGTCAGTTAACAACAGATAGTTGGTGATTCGAACGCTGCAATATAATAGAAATAGCGACATACCTACATTCAAATAATTTATTTTGAAAATATTATTTACTGAATTTTAAGGTTTTGGCAAAATAAAAACAAAAATAAAAAACCTTAATTTCATGAAAATTACAATAAACGTATTGAAATTAAAATAAAAAAATTTGGAAGAAAATGTTTTCATCTACATTTTGGGCCTTAAGCACTTACCTATTTTACCTAACCGTAAATCCGACACTGTGTGTGTCCACTATTTATGGGCAAAAATAAAAAAAATTGAATAATTAAAGAAATAAATAAATAATTTGACAATACATACACTCACATATGTGTATATCATATAAACGATGGTCTTTTGAGTACATACACTATACATACACAAATTTTCATTGAGAAATACGATTTTTAAATGTGAAACTATTCAGCATATTAAATATTAGTATTTACATTAGTTTCAATAATCGAATATATTGTGATAGCTGTTGTTTTTTTTTTAAAAAAAAAATAATTATATAAGATATAAAATAATAAAAAATATTTAAGAAAAAAAACTTAAAGAAATACGACACATTTCACCAACGATTATTCCAGCTGAAGTAGATAGTAGTAGTAAAATACGTATTTGGATAAGTATATTAAAATATATTATATTATATTTGACTATATTGTACTAAAATACGTCGACTCGGTAACATTTGATTTAATAAATTACAAATAAACATAATTATTTGAATTTGCACAGTTAATATTCTAACCATCTAAAGCAAAATGTTAGCTAAATTTGAGTGCAATGACTGCATAATTTTTTTTTACATTGGACATTAAATATTTTTGTAAATTGTTTTGAATAAAATAATCTAAAACGATTTAACATTATTTAGACATAACAAGAGAGGTGGTGTAGAACGACCGACTACTCGCAATACAAGAGGTTTCGACGAATAGGCCCCTGGTATCGAAAACCTTGTGGCGCCGGCGAAGTCAAAGGAGTTGTGATGAATGTTTGGTTGCCTATTATACAATTTTTGGTAACTTAGTCTTTGTGCCCCATACTGTACGTGTGTATTTCAAATATTTGTGCTTTAAATCGATGTTACGATTAATCTGTGTAACTTTTAGCACACCAATATCTCTTATTTGTTGTTCAATACTGTATTGCATATTACGGAAATAATAACAAGTTCATATGTCATTGTTATTATTTTCATAAGTTCACAAAATACATACGCTAAGTTTACTTGACCTGATGGACTTAACTAACACTAAAAAGGTTTTGGATGATACTCAAAGATTCACTCCTTAGAAACCCTCTATCTTTTCCATCATTAGATAGATACAAAATGTTCTACACAATACATTATTTTAATCGCCCGTGGAGTCTGACAGTACTCGGTTTTCGGTTGCTACGCAACTTCGTCTACCACCCTTCCCCGTAATTTTCATCCGTAACAATATGAAAATGCACTAGATTCGATATTATATTTGGCTGGTGCGTTTGGTTTAGTCGGTCTTCTCACTAAACTTAACCTAACCTAACCTCCTTGCTTCTCTGAAAATTAAAATATAAATCTAATATAAAAATAAAGTAATATTTATTATTGGTATTCAAGGTATTAGCAAACAGTAGTAATTATAGAACTATAAGTTTTTGAAGGTATCATACTTTTTTTTTTTTTTTATTTATTAAATTTTAAAATGTTTCAGCACATGTTGTGCTATTACAACTATTTTAGTATTTTACAATATATTTATTGGTGACATAGATTTTAGTGCTAATATATTTGAATACAAGTACAAATAAAAGTAATGTTAATGAGGTTTTAATTTATATTAATAGTGGTCTTCATTTTCTGATGGTGAATCTTCACTGTCCGTTAGGAGAATGTCCTGGGTAGTCGAGGCCGTAGACGTCTGTTAAGAGTTATCACACATAAAACATTTATAGTTTCTTCTCCCATGCTCTTAAACTTAACACTCATCTAAAAATACATTTTATACAAACACAGAATTAATTTATTATGTAGCAATCTTCCAAACAACAGAATTACAATTAAAATATGATAGTTTTAGTCATTAAATAATATAAATTATAAGTACCTAATAGAACCAAAAAAAAATAGAAAATTTTAAAACGAAATATTATTCATAACGACATAAGTCCAAATATATTTACTATTTGTTAATTAATTTTACTGATATTCATTTTATAAAAAAAAATAGATATTTTTTTTTTAATTTTCGATGATCGCTGTTGTTGCACTTAAGAAACAAATAATAATGATAAACAATAATGTAGTTACTTAAAGTAAAGTAGGTAACTATATTGCAGTGGCGGGTGGCAGACAAGAAGTGTGTGAAATGATGAATATACGAATTGAACAGTACTTCCATTGATTACAAATGATAAAACGCTAGTATTTATTATCAATGATACTACATAGTACATAATACTATAAATATTCTCAAAATAACGAAAACATGATACGGTAAGAATGTCCCAAATGGGAAATAGGTATAACATTTATAAATAAATTGAAAGTTAATAACGGTTGCGGCGACCGTAGATATATAATATATACCCAGAGGTATATATTATTTTTGTCAGACGTCGGTTTTTCTTTTTGGTAAACGTATTTTGATTTTCAGATATAAATTATATCATATAATATAGGTATTATATAATCAATGATGATATTAAACTTAAATAAACTATAAAAACTACACTAAATTACCAAAACGCGTTTGTCAATATTTATATTATTCATTTTTCATTTTTCAAAATCCAAACTCAAACATTGTTTGGTGAAGTAAGAAAACTTTAGTCGTGGTCTGTTGTAGTTATGTACTCTATAATGAAAACCGTGTAAATATGATTTTATATTACGGTAAGATTTTACACGTTGGCTCTCTTTATGCGTCCATACAACGTTTTTTTCCGCACGTAGACACATCGGTTAGTAACACATGGCAGTTTGGAGCACAATCAGTGTGTGTACCGGACTTATTTTTATCACGTCGATTGTGAAAATTAAAATGTTGTGTTTATGTTGCAAGCATAATTAGTCATTTTTTTCTAATTTATGTTTATCTTACCATGATGAAGAACTTATAAGAGCTTGAAAAATTAAACATAACTATATCTATAACAAAATCAATAATTTTTTACTCGCTTTCATGGATATATCATTAATTAATTATGCACCACTTTACGTGAACTTCAGGAACCGCCACTGCTACACACAGAACAAATTTATTTCATAAATATTTTTTCACCTGCATACGTTTAGTTCACACGGCTCATTTCGTCAGTCTAAAGTTGTCGTTCGATGAAGATATTATTATTCTTTAATGGTTAAATCGGAAGAAGAAGATAAATAAAAAAAAAGATGATTTTTATTACGAACATCTCGTTTACTGTATTCAAGTAAATTAAAATTATACAGAATTTGATGCTCTTCAATAACTTTAGCAAGTTTCATTTTAAAATTATAGCTTTCAAAAGACATTTTAAACTTTTTAAGAACATCTGTTTAAAATATAATCAAATACGTAAATGTATATAAATAAAAGTAAATACCTAATAAATTACAAACATGACAAACTCTTGTTACCAAAATGTATTAAAACAATACACATTGATTAAAATATTAATTTTTATTTTATAATTTCATATAATTATCACAATGTGCATAAATAGTTTTATAATAATAAAATATATATGTTGGGTATATTATTATTAAAGTGATGGACGATGACAAATAATAGAAATAGCACACATACGTAATATATTTCATTCTTAAATATTATTTACAGATAATATTATATTATTATTTTCAGTAAACTACATTTTGAGAAATTTTAATTTTCAATTCAAGTATCGGATATTAAAAATAGATTCTACTGAAGTTAAATTTAAAACACACTGCGAAAGTAATAATATTATCAGTTACCAAATAAGTCAAGTACTGAATCTCAACTACTGTTTCGCAGTCATGAATATTAAAATTATAATAATTATTGTACCTATATAATTAAAGAGTACAGGGGGAATACGTGTTTAGAATATCTGATACACTAACCACTACACAGTCCACATCAATTATATTATGATATTCGTCTACATTAATAGTTATGTAATAATATTATTGACATATATACTTCTATATTATACTCATGCATACTATTTGATATTATCTTAGAATGGCCATTTGTCCCGGATTTTCCGCACGTTACTCATGTCCCGGTGTCCCGAAAAAGTTTTTGTTCGGACGGCTCGGGTGATCACAATATTATATTATATTACATTATTGTAACGGAACTATTCTGTATTCGTTAGCGAATACGAATGTCCGCCGATAGAGTTATCTAGTGGAATCTCTACGATATAGCTGGCTAGACTATCTCTGCACTAACTCTAACTAACCTAACTCTAAAGTTCCCTGATTAATATTTATAGCCCTGTTGCGGGACTCCAAGGGCTCGTCAATCTCGTAAAATATATAATCACCAAATGAGCAACACAATGATGTTTATTATCTTAAATATAAATATAGTAAATATAATATATACACCTGATTATTGGACCACAGCGTTGAACAATGATGGACCGAATGACAAGCGGAGATAACACACACGACGTACTTAGTATTGATAAGATTTTAAGTTACTCGCGTTAAGATGGTTATATGTCAACTGAATTACGCATTAATATTTACTGTTGACGTCGTGAGCTGTCTCCCCCAGTCATACAATTATGTGAATTATATTTATGCCAATTTGGCTAAAAACTGAGAAGTGTTAGGTTTGTATAATGTAGCCGTAACATTATATTATATTATATTATATTATATTATATTATATTATATTATATTATATTAATATTATATTATATTTACTATCGTCATTGTCGCTGTGCTAACACACAGTGGCGCCGAAGTCCATGTTAAGGTCGGGTATTTTGAAAAATATGGCTGGTAGTTCAAAATGTGGCTGGTACGGCAAAATGCGGCTAGTAGGCCACATTATACTCACATTGTGTTATAAGTAAATGTATAGTGTTATAAAAATATTTAAGATATTGAGGCCGCGAAGTTTTGAAATCGCCCGACCACATTTTACAAACTTCGGCGCTACTGCTAACACAACATTATTCGCATGTGACTTGTTACGGTACATATATGTACTACAGTTAAGTTGAATAACTATTGTTTCTGTTATAATTATTGAAATTTAAAAAGAAAAAATTTTTTAATTAAATTAAATTTAAGTTTTAAATTTTTATAATATATGGCAGTACGTGTCAATATTTTAACTGCGGTAAGTCTTCTGGTAAATTTCCAATTTTAAAATGTTGTCGTTTTCTAAAAAACAATAGATTAAAAACGTGGAACAATATAGTTAACATACAGTTGTTAAAAACTTAATTATAGATGTATTGAAAGAACTTTTTGATATTGGTATTTTACCCAAAGTTTTAATTTGTGAACAAGATTCGAATGACCAAAGAGCCCTGAAATCGTTAAATATCACCGAAAATAAGCCTTATTTTTATGTAAATGGAAATAAAATGATTTCTTTATTTGACATGCTTCATCTCCTTAAGAGTATTAGAAATAATTTGAAAAGAAACACTGTTAAAATTTACAACATAGACAAAAAAAGTAACGCTCTACTTAAAATAACTGAGGGCTCATATACACCCAAACTTTAAAAATTCTGAGTCATATTTAGTTATAAGTGTACCTCTATCAGACTTGGGTAAAATACTTTTTAAAATTATTTAGAATAAATACAAGAATACTTACAAAAAATAGTATTCCGAATATATATATTCAAATACTTTATAAAAATTATATTCCGAATACATTATTTAGAATACTTTTAAAATACTTCTAGTTTTTCATACTATAAAAATTATAGAAGTCATGAGAAATATTTGAAATTGTAGACTAAATATATATTATTTTATTGTATTTTTATATTATATAACTGTTATAGAATATGATTTACAACAATAATAAATATCTGATATTAGCTTGTACAAGATACGACGGAGAAGTAATAAAATAATTTAAAAAGAGATGATTTAACGTTTAAAAGATAGTCGAAATATTGTATTCAGAATACTCGTTATAAGTATTCAAAATACTTTATTGAATACTTTCAAAAAAAGTATTTAAAAAATATTCGAAATACTTAAAAATTATTCTGAATACAATATTTCGAATATTGTATTAGAAATACATACTATCCAAGTCTGATCTCTATGACATTTCACGTGTAATATTTTACTGAACTTTAATTCTAACTTCTTGATTTTAATAATTATTTATTAAATTTATTATAAATCAATTATTTACGATAGTTACCTACATACAATTTTTTGAATTTTTTTCACCATATGTTTTGGTTGAGATATTTTTCATCAATTTATATGAACGCGATAAAAACCGTTATTTAATACAAAATATCCAATAGATTATATACAATATACTTATATAGCTATTCGATGTCGATCAGTGAAAACATTAAGTTTTTCATAATTATGTATTGCCTTTATCAATTGTTATTAATCTAATTTTTATATTAGGGGCTGAACAAAGATATAAAAATATAGTCAATATCAGTGCCGCAACTAACTATTCAAGACCCGTGTGCGAATCAAAATCTTAAGGCCCGTTATCGTTGTACATTTTTGAGCATTTCACATTTTGGCTCCAAAATATAGCATGAGATATATTTATACATATATATATATATGATATACACCCGGTTTTTGCGGTATTGGCTTATTAATTGGGAAGTCTGTATTGTTCATAGTATTTTTATATAAACCACTAAAAATTAATTTCATGTATGTCTATATGAAATATTAAATTTAATATTGTTCAATAATCTAGAACTAAATATGTTTACTATACCTTTTAAATCGGTTTGAAAACCTCTAGAAACACTAAAAAAAAAAATGTAACAATTTAACTTGTAACAAGAAAATAACTTGAGGATACTTATAGTCTATAATGAATTAAAAATGTACTGTTAAATTAAGTGCTTAATAGTAAATGTATTGTATGATGTAATTTCTAACACATTTCAATAATTTTAAAAAATGTAATACATTTTAAAGTCTCAAAAATAATTATATTATTACTATTTTTATTTATTTGTTCATAAGTAATATAATACTCTACTAAATAGATAATATAATTTAACAATATTCATATTTATATACAAACATTGAATCTTAAACATATTTCAAGCACATTTTAAAGATTTATCCCTTCAACACATCCACAGTTTTTAATTGTAATATGAACAATACTCTAATTAAATATTAATCTAGATATCTATTTCAGTAATTTTAAATAATATTGTTACTCACTTCGTTCTTATCGATCGCTTAACACGAACAAGTTGATAACACAGACTACAATCATTAATTTATAAAATACTCTGTTATCATTCTTATTCGTTGATGTCTGCCTAACGCATTGTGGATTTCTTTATTTGACTTTTCTTTATTTTATTTGCTACAATATTCAGCATTAATTATGGATGAGGTTATTGACACGATTCCTCAATTAATCAAAGATATTGAACAACTGGAAGACTTGAAAGCGGAAAAGGAAAATGAACGTCTGGCTTTGGAATCTAAAAATAAAAAACTCAAATACAGATTGAAGTTTTTGAAAGAGGTATAAATCTTTATTATTATAAGTAATAAAATAAAATGAAATTAATTTCACATTTTCTGGTCCGTTCTTATTACTTTGATTATTTATGATAAACAAATGCTCCCTCCTTTGACCATGATTTTACCGCTAAATGTTATTTGTTTATTATTTGTTATTAGTGAACTAATAAATAAATATAGACCATCATATTAAATTGTAAGTTCAAATTTATTTTTTACCTTAATAAATTATGAATAATAATTAATAATTATGAATAAATTATGACTTGATATTGGTATTGATATTTTTTGAGGTTAAGATCGTGGCCATAAAAATCCTCTAGTACTGTAGTTCTCAACCGGTGTATCACATATTATCGTGGTGCGTGTCGCAAGATATTATTAATTAAAACTAAGCTTTTGATATAGTTATTATTATGAAATAATAAAAACACAGATGAGAAAATAATTAAAAAGATATTATTATTGACTTTTATCTCATTTATTAACAATATCATCAAATACAATTTTAAAATCTAAATTTTAAATGTCTCAAAATTATTCATTTTGGATTTCTCTATGCAAAACAAATACACCGGAATGAGCAAGAAAGTATTGTAAATGTTATTTCCTTTTCAACATATTTAAAGTACGAATGATCATTTTCGACATTATAAATAACGAAGCAAAAAATTACCTACACTAAAAGATATTGATAGTAAATTACGACATAAATTTGTCAACTATTCGCCTACAATTCAAAGACCTATGTTCAGTTTGCCGATCAAAAGTACCACAATAATTTCTTTATGAACTAATATTATTTTTGATGATATATCTATATATATATTTAATTAATACAGACAGAATGTACAAAATTCACAATATATTTGTATAAATAACAAATTTTAAATATCAAATAAATAATAATAATTAAATAATATATAAAATTTAAATATTATATAAATATTTATATTATTTTTAATTTGTATTATATTTTAATGTAGTAACTAAATTATTAATATTTACTTAAATTTTGTTTCCAATTTAACTTTTTTTTTTTAATAGTTGCTATGGAGTATAAAAAAAGAACCAATTTTTATTTTATTTTACATAAGTATTTTATTTAATTATTTTTTAAGTTCTTAAAATTGTTGTTTAATTTTAAATAAAAGTCTTGTCTAAGATTTCTTTTCTAAGACATTTTATTCTAATTTATTTTTCTAAATAGGATTCATAAAAATATATTTATATTATTTATCTAAAAAGCAATTTAAAATCTAAATCAAAAAGTTTATTTTTTTATATAATTCTATTCTAATCCTATTCTTACCACAATCTATTGATTATAGAGAGTAGGTATCAATTTCAATGTTAATTTTAAATGTAATTATAAATATGAAGTTAAAATAAATTATTATTATTATAATTCTTAATTATTTTTGTTACAGTAATAACAGGTATATTAGTTTATTTTTTTAATATTGTATATATATAAATTATTAATAGCTTTGGTACTTTGTTGGAAATATTAAGTTTTTAAAGTCGAAAAATAAAATTAAATGTATTATATTTTGGTATAGTCTTAGAAATTTATATTATTATCAAAAAATGTAGAGTATTTTTAATTAACGAAATAATAGATTGTAGGTATAATTAGCATATGTTATTTTTTATTTGATACAAAATAAATGTCACTAAAATTGTACTACTTAATACTACTAAAACTCATTAATTTTTTTAATTAATTTAGAACACACTTTTTGTAAACATTTACAGATTGTATGTATTGAATTTAAAAAAAATGGTTTGCTTCTTAGTTTAAGTAATAAATATATTTTATACACACATTATTTTAATGAAAGATAGATATAAGAAATAAATAATTTTTTTTAAATAAATTATCTGTATAAAATATAATTTTTACGTCATAATAATGATATTTATAATGGTTTACAAAAAATAATTTATTTATTATTTATTTTAGGCTTCAACCAACGCATCAGAAATAAATTCTTTGGTTACTCAAGAGCATTCTTTGATTAATTTACATGATATATTAATCAATATTTTTTCTAAAGCAATTAAAAATGCTTATTCAAACTTAGAAGATTTTGGCCAACCTGCTGTTACTACGGGTGGCAAATTTGCTGATTACCAATGTAATGCATCAATGCAAATTTGTAAACTACTGAAAGCAAAAGGTATTTTATAAGCTTCTATTAAAGTAAATTCAATTATTATTGATAACATTTCAGCAATCTTTTATTTTTTTTTTTTTTTTTTTGACGAAGCATTTAAAATTTTATTTTGAATATAACATAAATTGTTTTAAATAATATAACATACTCGTACATATTTGTGATTTTTTTGCTTATACTTAAATTGATTATTTAATTTCAGGTGAAAATGTGTCTCCCAATGCAGTAGCAAAAAGAATTGTAGAATGTCTAGAAAAATGTGATATTATTGAAAAAGTAGATATTTCTGGGCCAGGATTTATTAATGTATGGTTAAGTCGTAATAGATTACGTGAAATTTTACAATTTATTTTGGATAATGGGTTGAAACCAAAACCTGCTGCTAATAAACAAAAGATCATTATAGATTTTTCATCACCTAATGTTGCTAAAGAAATGCATGTCGGTCATTTAAGGTAAATAAAATATATTTCTATATAATTTGAATTTACATTAATAATTGTTATTAAATTTAGGTCAACAATTATTGGTGACAGCCTAAGTCGTGTATTTGAATTTATTGGACATGATGTATTGAGATTAAACCACATTGGTGACTGGGGTACTCAATTTGGAATGCTGATTGCTCTACTTCAAGATAAGTTCCCTAATTACAAGACTGAGTCACCTCCTATAAACGATTTGCAACAATTCTACAAACAATCTAAGGTGTTATTTGATAGCGATCCAGAATTCAAAAAACGTGCATATGAATGTGTGGTAAAACTTCAGAGCATGTCACCGGATCATGTTCAAGCTTGGAAATTGATTTGTGATGTGTCGCGACGTGGTAATAGTTGTATAATAACACATTATAATTGAAATATTTACATAATTTTATACTTTATTGTTTATAGAGTTTCAAAAAATTTATAATAGATTAAACATCAATATCATTGAAAGGGGTGAATCTTTTTACCAAAGCCGAATGGAAAATTTAGTTAAAGAATTAGAAAGTAAAGGTAGTTTTTTCAAATTTCTTCATTTTATATAATATCTACATTTTATGTAGAAATAAAAATAGTTAATCTTTCCAATTAATTTAAATTGTACAAAAATATCTTTTATAATTATTTTTATAGGATTTTTGGAGAATGATGAGGGTCGTAAAATTATGTGGAGCCCAGAATCTTCTATACCATTAACAATAGTAAAGTCAGATGGTGGATTTACTTATGATACATCAGATTTTGCAGCTTTAAAACAAAGAATCGAAGAGGAGAAAGCAGATCGTATTCTTTATATCACTGATGCTGGTCAAGTATGAATCATTTTTTGTATATTTATTGTATTATTATTTTAATATATTGAGTTATTTTAATAGAGTAATTTATTTAATTTATAGAGTACACATTTTGATACCTTGAAAAAATGTGCTATACGTGCTAACATTTTAGATCCATCACGAGTTCGTATGGACTTTATTGGTTTTGGTGTAGTTTTAGGAGAAGACAAGAAAAAATTTAAAACCCGTTCGGGTGAAACAGTCCGACTAGTTGGTCTTCTCGATGAAGGTATTATTTTGATATTTTTATTTTTTGTTTTTATCTTTCAATAAAACTAATACTTTTTAACAGGTATTAAACGAGCAAGAGATAAATTAGTGGAAAAAGGTAGAGATAAAGTATTGACCGAAGAAGAAATGAAGCTGGCAGAAACTGCAGTTGCCTACGGTTGCATTAAATATGCTGATTTGTGTCATAATAGAAGCCATGAATATGTATTCTCTTTTGACAAAATGTTGGAAGACAGAGGCAATACGGCTGTTTACTTGCTATATGCTTTAACCAGAATAAGATCCATTATTAATAATATGGGTACTCATTGTAAAGATGCTAATGAACCTATTTCTCTTGACCATGAAAAAGAATGGAAATTAGCCAAGGTAATTATTAAATTTCTTATTTTAAGTAATTAAATTAATTATTTATTTCTTATCTGAAATAATTAAAAACATAATTTATTTCAGACATTGTTACGGTTTTCTGAAATATTATCAAAAATTACTGAAGATTTTTGTCTTCATCATTTGTGCGAATATCTTTATGATGTAGCTACAACGTTTAACGAATTCTATGACAACTGTTATTGTATTGAAAAATCTCAGACTGGTAAATTTTTATTTAACTAACAATTAAAGAGTAAAATTTTACCTTCATGAATAATTAAAAAAATCATGAATAATCATAATAAAACTATGTTATCTGAATACATGTTATTATTGTAATGTTTTTTTTTCAGGTGAAATTGTCAAAGTGTTTACTGGAAGAATTTTGTTATGTAAAATTACTGCTGAGTACATGAACACAGGATTAAATTTATTGGGGATCAATACTGTATCTCGTATGTAGTGTACTAATTTGTAAATAAACAACATAAGTATCATATCATTAAAAACTGAGTGTTATTTAAAATTAATATTTTATTAAATATTTTTAATGAATATTGGCAGAAAATATAAATGATAACCTTCAACATTATATAAGGTAATACATTTAATTTAGATAGGATAGAATCTAATATTTTTTTATAAGAAAAATATTTAAATTACATTTTTTTCATTTAATTTAATACTACTAATTAAAAATAATTATAATATAAAATGATAGTATAAAATTTCATTTATTATCATAATTTTCCAAGGTACATTAAAAATGAGTTTTTATGATCTCATAATATAATTTTTATGAATATTTTTTAAATTATACATTTAGGTTTATCACTTGCTAGATTGAACAATTTATTTACTACTTTATAGTTCTACGCATTATACCATTGTATTGACGTAATACCAACATTTTAAGGTATACTATTTTAATTATTTTACTGTCTCAAACATTATCAAAACTTAATTTGTAATAAATACTTTAATAGGAACTATAACAATGGCTGTTTTAAAAGAACAGTTGCTCTTGGGATTAAATTAAATAAATAATAAAGCTTTCTAAATAAGGCAGTTATGCTATAATAAATATTCTTTTTTTTATTAAAATATATATAACAACATTTACAATCTGTGTATAAAAAAAAAATACAATAAGCAAATATGAGAACAAAATATGACGGACAATAAGACGGCGAGTAGGGTCCAGTGATAAGACCCATAAATAAATATTCTTATAAAATAAAATTGTTGCTTTGTGTTTAATACACTTTTGATGTTCAATATTGTGTGTTTGACTATATATACATATGATCATGGTTTTCATGATATAATCAATTAATCGCACTTTATACATTAATTTTTAAAACTAATTATGTAAATTATGTAATTATGTAAAATTAACTATCATAATTAGGAATATTAGTAAAAAAAGTGAAAAAAGACATTCACAATAAAAAAAAAAAAAATGTTGAGTGCTTTAATCTAATATTTTTTAATTTTTCTTTATATTGTTTCGGCTCCCATTAACACACATAATATATGTTATATTGATGTATTATGTGAATTGTACACATTTATCAGTATATTTATTGTATTGGTTATAGTCTAAGTAATATTATAGTTTCTTGAACCTTTGTCATAAATAAGTAAATGTATGTAAAGCTTATAATTAGGAAATATGAGTGTATCCATGTAATATAATTGTAAATGTATTTAAAATAATAATTAAATCAGGAATAATGAGTGTTACTAATGTATTAATTACGAGGGGTGACTTCAATCAATCATTAATCAGTGAGAGCAACAGTTCATGGAAACATAAAGTCATACACATATTTCTGGATATCACCAAATAACAGGTGCAGCTTTTTATGACGTCAAATAAGCCGTATAAAAGGGTGACAGTTTAACCAAAAACAATTCAGATGAGTTTTGATCACGGAACTGCTCGCAACTTCATGTCACTTTATACTAGAATTTTGTTTAAACTTTGAATTATTAAATAAACGTATTGTAAAAGTAAAGTCTAATATTAAATTAAAAATGCATATCATTGACTGCTCAAGTTGAAATCGAGCCGGTAATATGGGAGCAGAATAATGTTTTAGAATTTAAAGAATCAATTTAGAACCTTGCAATTATGTTTTGTTTCATTTAATCTTTAATTATAAAAAACTGCTATTCATATATTAAAACTGTAATGCATGAAATATGATTCTTAACCAGGGGCGGAATGGGACCTAATTTCAGCTCTGGAAAACATTTTACCAGCCATTAGCTCATCGGCTGATTGTTTCTAAGGCTAATCTACACAAAAACTAAAAAAAATATTCTATGACCTATTATATGACTTATAAAATATAACAAATACATTTTTTGTTTTAATATTTAATTTTATAGTTGTACATAAAATAAAATATGCATACAAATTTCATAAAGTGTATTTTATTATATATAACTTTATTTTTTTTTTTTTAGAACCATCAGCAATAATACTAATATAGTTCGACAATTAAAACAGAGCGATAAATACAATTAGTGTGAAAGCAATTTCAATTACAATTTAAATGAAAGCATTGGTACAAATATAGTGTTATAAATAATAGTTATAGTGAATATAATTAGGTCCTAGACTTTTCGATTTTAACTATAGAGTTCTATAACTTTGATACTTGGAATATTTTTAGATTATGTTCCTTTGGTTTAAGGTTGACTAAGAATAGTGGAAGTGGAACATTTGTTTTTTTTTTCTGAATAATGCTTACATTTAGAACAGAGAACCCCAAATCAGTAAGGGCTGTCTCGATTTCTTCGGTGAAAGTGGAGTAATGTTAATAGTGAATTACAGCTTGAATTGGACGCATATGTTGTGGTACATGAGTGTGAAAAAACGAATGGCTAGTACTAAGATAGGACACAGTTTTGTGAAAAATATCGCTGTTAGCCATTTGAATCGTTAGAAATTCCTTAGAGGCCTTAAAGATAGATATACTTCACTTTACGATTATTATAAGATTTATTTGTAATAATTAATAAGGGCCAAAAGTATTATTTGAAATTTTGAACAAAATTATTGAGCATTGATTATACTAATATTGCTATTTAATGTTTAAATTACTTTTTTTAAATTTTTGTCCAGCTTATATAGTATAATTTAATACTGACCCATCTGAAAAATTCCAGATTTCTAGATGGGCCACTTCGCCCCTGTTCTTAACGACAATGATACGATACACAAAATCGTTATACTGAAAACCTGATTTCGATTTTTTACATGTATCAAACACAATTGATAATTTTTCAGCGTATGGAATTTCAGTGACGTATTCAAACCATTAGATGTGTAGATATTTAAATATTCTGTAAGTTTCCTATTAATGTTTTAGTTTGTTCTTTTATGAGATATTTAACCACTAATCATTATAATTTATTTCTAAAATAAATGTAAAAACTCATGCAATAGAAGAAAATAAATTTTCCGCTCTACAGGCACGATGTTAATGTACACTATGCCTGAATTTAAATTCGTGCATTTAAATAATGTTCAACACGACATTGTTGCGTGTTCGTTACACGTATAAATACCACATTATAGCATTATATCATGTCATTATTAGCACCTTTAACGACATAAAAAACGATCTAAACTTGCTACAATATATATATATATATATATATATATATATATATATAGTGCTGCCCCATTATTATAGTACCATTCTTCTCTAATAGAGAGTTAATATTTACTGTTAATGAACCACCGTCACTGCCACGTATCTACAAAGATTCGTTGTCATTACTGTAACAAGCGGGGCGCGCGATGCGCGAAGCTCAGTGGCGTGTCATACATGTGTGCGATGTGTGCAAATGCCACGGGCCCTCGGCTTGAGGGGGCCCATTATTGTTCAACGTTCCACATATAAAAAAAAAAAATAGGTAAATAAATAAATACAGTTATTTACGAAAAAATAAAATAATTGTTTTCAATTTCAAATGGATCTCATTTTCTCAATCTGATATCAGTATATCATTGTTATAAAATATATAGATATTGTATTTCTGTGATGTACTGTACTACTGTGACGGCGACTAAACGTTATTTATAGCAATCTGTTACCCGTGGTTTTTTGTTATCGCCTTGTCGCCTATAGGCCGTCGTCTTTATCTTCAGATGTGCATATTATTATTTATACGTAATATTTTCGAAATAGCAAAAAAATGGGGTGTATCACAAAAGTTTCAAGAAAAAATAAACCGAAGAGTAAAACGTTTTTATGACGAAATCCTCCAAGATTATTGTTTTACTTCAGCAGAAGAACATTTTAAAATAAATATATTTTATTTAACATTGGATAATGCAATAATGCAACTAAAAGAACGTTTTACCAGTTTAAATAACGTATTCAAAATATTTGAAGTTATTCAACCGGATTCGTTGATTAATTTAACAGACGAACAAATTTATAACTCCGCTAATAAATTGGTAGAATATTATGGTTCTGATTTATCTAATGCTCTTGCTGGTCAAATTTTATCGTTCAGATCTTGTTTTAAAGAAGAAATTACAAAACGAACATCGGTAAAAGCAATTACCGAATTACTTGTTATAGAGAACCCTACATTAGCGACAACATTTTCTGAAATATGTACAGCGTGCATGTTATTTTTGACACTTCCTGTAACAGTTGCTACAGCGGAACGATCATTTTAAAAATTAAAACTAATCAAAAGTTATTTACGGAGCATAATGCGTGAAGAAAGATTAAGTGGACTTGGAATTCTATCTATTGAAAACGACCGAGCTCGTCAGTTAAATTTAAAAAAAATAATTAATAATTTTGCAGAAAAAAAAGCAGGCAAACGAAATTTCCATTAATTTGTATTATTATTATTATTATATTACTATCATTATTAATAGTTATATTATTGTTTAATTTTATTGGTATGACATAATTTCATCTTATTTCTTATGTAATTGAAATTTTAATAAAAATGGAAAGTACCTTGTGGATTTGCATAAGATTTTATAATATTAGAATAAAAATTCTTACTTTAAATTTGAATTTATATATCTATACCTATATTATTAATAAAAAAACCGAAGGGGGGCCTTTTTTTAGTTGTGCACACAGGCCCATCTTTGGGATAAACCACCACTGGCGAAGCTGGACAACACAAAAACGCAACGATTGCATATTATTTATTTTATAAAATTATAAAACTATAGGAGAAAATTCAACCCGAAGGAGGGACAGCTATTCACCATACTCTCGTGCACCACCTATGATATGTACGTTATTAGTTCGATGACGTACGTATTGCCGTCCGTGTACTTTTAAAATAAATCGTTTTCATAAAAAATATTGTTAGTTTTTATCAATTGCATTTGTTTACTATGTCCGTTTTCCTCGTCGAAAGTACACAACAAAAATTCCTGATAAAAACCCCTTTATTCACATTGTAATCGGCAGTATAACCAGTGGTGTTCCCATACACGCTGTATATACTCTCGACATTATTTTGAACACTCACGGGTATACTTTCTCACGTCTCAAGCACTTGACGGAAAAATATTAAATGTAAACGGTTTTACAGGTTTTAATTTTTACGATTTTGCAATTTTCCTTCGGACGATTAGTGTGTTACTACAGAGTAATCATTGGCGGTAAGTATACTATGTATTTACGTTGAATCGATTTATTTAAATAGTTTTAATTTCTATTTCTGTAAAAGATAAAAGTGTGTGCATTTTAAATTTTCGTTAGTATTAATAATCCTTACTTACCACCACCTCCGTCCAAATCATAACGATGTCCATGTTCAGGCGCTCGTAGGCGTAGTCTCAATACAATTGATGAACAGTATTGACGGCGGAAATTACTACGCGGCTACACGTGTTGAGTTTCAAAAAAGCCGAGCGTAAAATAATCCGAACACTAAGTAAAAACGCTTGACGATCTTGCGCTAGCGACGTTTTCGTATTTCCCGGGCTACTGCGCTCAAGGGAACAGAACTCCGGTGGCGGAGGGACGGACGCAGTGTCGACGTAATAACGCGGTCGCCGGGTGAGAGTGCGCGCGACAGTGCGCCGAAAACGGCCTAACCCAGTTATCTGCAGCTGATAACAGTAATGATTTTTCGATATCACGCGAGCAGCTCCCCTCGTTCGTCTGCACAGAACATCAATATACGCGATAGGTGCGTGACGAACGTTCGGCTGATCCTTCTTTGCTGTGTACAGGTTGTCGGACTCTTCCGTTCGATGTTTCGCTCGACACGTACAGGCCAATCGGCCCGTCGACTTTGACGGTATCGCTCTACCGCCCGTTTGCGTGTGATCGTCCTTCCGTCGCGCAATCCTCTGCGCGCGCGTTTCCGTAGACGACTAGGCACTTTGTCGAGCCATGGCCTTGAACCCGACGGCCACCAACGACCACACGGTCAACAAAGTGGCCGTGTGCTCTGCGATCTTCGCCGGATTTGCGTATGTAGGTTACTCGGTGGCCAAAAACGCGTTTGGTCGGCGTTTGGGTCGGAAGAGCGAAGACGGTGAGTCCTGGCCTGCAAAACGGTGGCTTATCCGTCTCCTTTAATGTCGCAATCGTTTTTATTCCCCATCAGGTTGCCACCACGAAGATCACCGACTGTACTTCAGACGGCTGTCGCAGACTACGCAGACCGATGTTCTGCTTGGCAACTTGGACCAAGCCGACACCAGCCGAGTGTTTCTCAGGCCCATGACAGTCCAGCAGAGGATCAAAGAACTTAACTTACGCGCCAGAATGTTTGCTGACACCATGATGGCTATTCAGACACCTTCCAACAAACATTCCTTAAACGGACCCAGGAGTTTACAGGTATCTGCCCTACATACAAATTGTATTATATCATATTCATATACCAGGGGTGGCGAACCTATGGCACGCGTGCTAAAAGTGGCACGTTGGTTAAATTCCAATGTCACGCCAAGTATTAAAATATAATAAAATGTTTGTCTTAAAAAAAAAATAATGAAAAAAATAATGATTTATAGGTATCATTTTTAGTGTGAGATATTTGGATAATCAATTGTATATGCTTACATATAAATGTAGACCTAATAAAATTTGTATAATTATAGCATGCTTTTTCGTTATTATAATTATTATTATTTTTTTTTTTAGTTCGCGAGCATAATTCATAAAATTTGGTTTTAAATGTTGGCACTTGACCCAAAAAAGGTTCGCCACCCCTGTCATATACCATTCAGCTGTGAATGTCATCATTTTATTGTTGTATTATTATATGATTTTATTTTTTCCACTGAAAGTTCATAAATTAAACAAACCTTTCTACCGATAATAATATGGCCTGAAATAATTTAAGAAATAATTAATGATATTAAGTAGATAAATACCCATATTTTTACTTTTAATGCATGTTAAACTATTTACATTAATTATGTATATAGTTTAATAACCACGTCCATTTACCATAATGTGTCGATATTTAGTAATATTAAAATTAATTAATATACTGATATATGACTTAATTATTACTCAAAATAATGAAACTCGTTTTATCCAAAAAAATAGTAATAATTTTTAAAATAAGCTTGTAACTTTTAGGCATCACCATGGAACTCTCCTAGAATAATGAGCCCAGTCGATGTTGGACATATATTAGGAAGTCGATCAACCGAAAATCTAAGATCATGTGATAATTATGCTTTGGAATCAAATTTTGGTACACCATTAAGAAGAAAAAGTTCCAATAGATCATTAAGAAGAAAATCGCCCCAACCAGGTGAACATAGGCTTTCTGTAAGTCAATCGAATCAAGACATGGAAGAATTTGAAAAAATTAATCAACCATCTTTGTTAAATAGGTAATTTAACTTAGAATATTTCTTTCTCAACCAGTTTTATAAAAATAAAAATATTAAAAACAAATATCTTATTTAACGTAATTTCTAACTTTTCTAGACCTATGGAACCTAATGAAGCCAAAAATTTATTAATTTTGATGGGATCCAGAGATGTACTCGTACTTGAAAAAGTTCTTGTAACTGTTAGTAATTTAGCGACTTTTACTCCAAATCAAGTAAGTTTCTAAATTTCTATTTAAGGCTATTTTAGAATTATGCTATATACTTGAAAAAATAATATTTGGGATTTCTGAATATTAAAGCAAATGAGAATCATATGTATCAATAATAAATACATTAAAGCTTTTTTTCTAGGAAGTAATGAGAGAAGCTGGATATTTGAGCCAACTCCAGCAGCTGATTTATCATCCTGAAGAATCAGTTCAAATTACTGCACTTGTAGCATTAGGAAATTTAGCCTTAAACAAAAACAATTCTAAAGAAATGAAGGTAATATTATTATATCTAATAAATATTTTTATTATTTTGTTTTATTTTATGTGTACACAATGTTGATCCTTCAGATTTCTCCTATCATCACAATAATGAAAGATCTTAAGTAGGAAATAGTGTCTAATTGGTATATTAGGCTGATCCATTCTGTTTTACTCAAAATCATTTTTTTGTTAACAATGGTACATTGAGCATTAATTTATCAATTTTAGTTTCACAATTTGAAAAGACTAATAAAGCAATATCATTCACCTGTGTCTGCATCCCTCCTATTTTATTTACCTATTACTATGGGTCTAGAATACCTATATTTATTTTTTATTTTTTATTTAAACCTTTAACTGCTTTAATAACTTATAGATATAAGCTATTATAAAAGTACAATGTTCATCTATTTACCATTGTAATGTGAAATTTCAATATTCCTTAAGAATAACGAATATCCATCTATAGTGTTATCAAATGGAATTCCTATGATATAGCTGGCTAGACTATCTCTACACTTTATGCTCCTAAGACCTTTGATCAATATTTTTAGCCCTGTTGCAAGACTCCAATGATTCGTCAATCTCATAAAATAAATGTAGTTTTCAAATGAGCAAAACAATGATGTTTATCACTAAAATATAATAAATCAAATGTATACACCTAATTATTAGACCACAACTTTGAGTAATGTTGGTCCGACTAATAGGCAGAGTTGCACACATAATGTATTTGATATTAGTTACTTGTGCTAAGATGTTTATTTGTCAACTGTCGTTCCGCGCATTATAATTGACTGTTGATGTTTTGAACTGTATATCTGCCCTTCATGCAATAATATATATATTTGATATATGAACCGATTTGACTAAAAAAAATGGAGAAATTTTGGGCACAAAGCAACCATGATAAATGTATATTTGTTTAAGTTTTATTTTGTTATAATGTCTTTTTAACCATTAGTTTCAAATATAACTAAATGTGATTAATGAAACATTATTAAATTTTCAAATACTAATAGTAAAATTTTAGCTATTGAATAATTTTTTCTTGCTATCTTTTACCATTAGTAACCACAGCAGTAAAACTACTAAAGTGTAATTATTAGTTTAAATTTACTAAATTAAATAAATATTATTTACAGGAAACTATACCAATGTTATTAGCTTTGATGAAAATGATGGATTCTGATGAAATTATTTATAATTGTTTGTCTACTTTGACCAACATAGCAGTTTTTCACATGTGGCATAGTGAATTGCAACCAGCGATACATACCTTATATGGTTTATTAGAAAGTCAAAACAAAAAAGTTGTACTTCAGTGCTTAAAACTTTTAATAAACTTATCTTGTAATGATGATATGATACCACATCTTTTAGGGGGACAGGTATGTGATTTATTACTGATAAATGTTAAGTAATAATAAAATAAGTTTTGTAAAGGTTAGTTCATTATTTTTTCTCTTTTTTGTTTATTTTTTTAAATGAAAATAACATTAACAACTAAGAAATTATTTTTCTAATCTACATTTAAAATACCATGCTTTGTATAAACTACTTAATAAATTATATTAAATTACACTGTTTATTAAATCTAATTATATACTCCTAATACAAAAGTTGTTATAATAAATATTGTTTCAATTGTTTTAGGCTCCAAAAAAACTGTTATCTATGTTAAACTTGAATGAAAATGAAGAAATTCTCCTGAGAGTTGTAACTTTATTTAGTAATATTACTGATGCGGTAAAAGCCATGGAATTGGATCCCGTATTAGATTTGCCTGTTGAAGATAAAGCTGCTGCACCAGATACTATGTAAGTATAAATTTGATCAAAAACCTTTTTATACTATAAACAAGCTGTTGTATACTTTAATACTTAACAACTAGATTCAATATAAATTATACTATTATAAATATGGTGTGGGTTTAAAACTTTTATTCTGATTAACTTAGCGCAAACAATAAGAACTCAAATTTACGAAGTTTATATTTATTTTAATTTATCCATAATTATTATCCTTATTAAGTTCGTATTTTATATTTAAATTAATTTTTATTATTATTATTATTATTATTACCAGGGTTCGGATTTTATAGCACCAAAAATCCTAAAATATTCATTATAATATGACCAAAAAAACCATAAAATATGTTCTATAACAGCGGTTCCCAACCTTTAGGGCACCTCAAACTTATTTAAGAGGCACCGCGGCTCATCGAAGTATGAAAAAAATTATTAAATTTTATACATATCAAAAATTTACAATTTATTGAAGTTGAAATGACAAAAAATTGTTTTATGTACAAAATTACTTGGTATACTATCTGTCTATCTAATATTAAATATAGTATTTATATTATTGCGAGGCAGGATTTTCAGCCTATATGGCTACTAAAACCAAATACCGCAACTACCTTTATGTAGAACCTGACCTCCGTATCCAGTTGTCTCAAATTGAATCAGATATAGTCAAACTTTCCAAAAATAAGCAGCCTCAATACCTCATTAATAATTATTATTAGTTTTTCACTATTAAAGCAGTATTTTTTCTTTTTACTTTCAATTATAAAATCATAATTTGTTAATATGTTCAATAAAATTATTTAAATCACTTATGAATGAAAACTAGTGTTTATTTTTATCACGTTCCTCGTGATATTCATAGAAAAGCACCTAACAAAATTTGTACAAACAAAAGAGCACCTGCTAAAAAGGTTGGGAACCGCTGCTCTATAAATATGCCCTAAAAACATCAAAAATAGCAACAAATAAAAATATATTCAATTTATCATGTATTTATAAAAAAAACTAAAATCTCCGTTTACAGTTTAAAAAAATTTGTATCTACTGATTAGCTTGATACCTTGAATGATGACATTGTTTGTACGCAACTATTCAAAATTATCCGAGTTTAAAATTCAAATAGTTAATATATATTTTTAAGTATTCATTTTAATTTTCATTCCATTACTTGGAGATGTTTTGAAAAGATTTATATAAAAAAAATATTTATTTTTTTTTATATAACTATAATTTATTGAACTATGAAGTGTCAATGTTTTATATAATAGTTTGTTTAGCAGGTATGCCAATATTTATGGTGTCAATGTAGTGGAAAAAATACGCACAAAAAGCTTAGTATTAATGAAACAACATAAAAATGAAGAAATTCGGTCTCGAGCACAAAAAATCTACAGTGTATTGGCTGATTAAATTCATATTGTTAAGAAAATTTCATTGAACAACAAGCCATTCCAATAGTATTTTTTAATTGTTATTATTATTTATAAATTTATTTTAACAAAAAACTTGTTATATTTTAAGTTTCATTACTAGATTTATAAATTGTACATTATTAATACAAATTTTCATTCTTACTTATTAAATAAGAACCTTAATTTAGATTCTGAATGAAATTAAGTCCAGAATAGCTGCTACTCTATTTTTAACAATGCTTTATTTTTGTTTTTCTTATATTACTTGTTCCAACCTACACTATGACCAATTTTTATGTTTTATCAAAAAAAAAAATCTTAATGGTTTCATTATGGCTGCTAGATTTAAAATTAATCTGTCACAGTAATTATATATAAATATTAACTGGTCCACCTTATCTTTTTCACTCTGAATCTTTTATATAAAAGCAATATGTTATAAGTTTTAAAGACCTACCATGAAGTCTCGCCTATTTTTTTTATTAATACTTTAGAGTGATAATTTAAAAGATACAAGAAATCTTCTGATCTAAAATGATGGGCACATATATTGTTCTCGATATTATTAAATCATAGATGTAGACATTGGGAAACTGTGTAATAATATTATGATGAATTGGCATTAATATTTTAGCCGATCACTGTTTGACTGATGTTTTTTTCAATCCATTTTAATTTATTACCATTGTTGTAATTAGCAATAATAGTATGGTTTGCTGAGTTATTAAGGAATTATATGTATTGAGTTCCTTATACTAGAAAACATTCTTAAGATATTAGTGCCATATGTAACATTATTTAAATTCACTTATTATCAAACAACACTTATAGACATTTGAGTCTATGTTTTGTTACCAAACAGTATAATAATAATTTAATATCACATGCATAATTATATTTCTTTAATTTTTTCATTATGTTTTTTATAAAACAAATATTTGTACTTCAAGTTGATTGAATTACACTACCTCGTGAATAGTAAAAATTTTACTTACATTTAATTGTTATGAATTATTATTGTTTATCATTTTTACTAAAAATATTTCCTTGAAATTAGTCAAATTGAAAATGATTTTCTATAAACTAAAAAAAAAAGAAACAAAATTGTTCTACAATGAAATGCCTTGGTAGATTTTATAGTAAACTAATTTTTCTATAAAACAATTTATTCCAATTATCCACATTAGAAAGTATTATTTTTATATATTAAATTATATTGTGTACATGTTATTATGATGAAAATATTTACGTGTTACAAATTATGTATTGATATGCTTTGAACGCACGTTTTGGTTTTGATCAACTTGACTATTATATTTATTAATATTTTAAATAAATTATTATTTATTTTTCTCGATAATGTTATAAAAATAATTATATTTCCTGTTGATTTCATAAATATACATCATTATTAATAATAATTTATTGTTCTAGTTTTATACACTACCTATATTATGAAACACATTTTAACTAAATTCAGTAGTCTACTTAACAGTGACAGTTTTCTGAGTTTTTAATGAAGTAGTGCACATAAAAACAATGATTTATATAAATATATGTGTGTGTGTGTATAGGTTATATAAAACAATTGTTTATCAATATTACTTTTTATATTTTCTTACATATTTTTAATATAAACTAAGATAAAAATCGAAAATTAATATTTTCTACTATATTTAATTATTTCACACACCTAGATCAAAACTGTAACAACTCAAAAAAATAGTTTTTTTAGTTACACCTTTATTCAGATTTGTTACGGCATCATGCATGAAATGTTTTAACTATTAAACTGATTTCATTATGTGTTTCCTGATTATGAAAAAATTGTTTACTTTAACAAAACTATAAAAGCTAAAAAAAGGGTTTCTCAAGGTTTTTCCTGAAAAAAAAAATAAAAAACTTTTTTTGAGTTGTGCGATTTCATATATGTATATATAATATATATACATATATGAAAATGTATATAAATGTATTTGTATGTGTTTATGTATATGTACCTATATAAAAATATAGATGTACATTTTTAACTTCTTCTCTAACGATAGTATTGAAAAATTTAATTAAATAATTTGTTGAATTGCATTAATTTTAAATTAAAAATTACAAAGAAAACACGACTTGTGACCACTGATAATTTTCGTTTCGAATACTTCGATAATAATTTTATGTATAATATTTATTATCTCGTCATCGGAATATGAGTAAATATTTTTAATATTAAATATTTCCTGAGTTCGAGTAGATAGTATACAGGACGTCGCATCGACCTCCTAATTATATCATACCTTTTCATACCACAAGTGCGTCCCGTTTTTCGCATCTTCGTCCCGTTGTCCCCAGAAAAATTTTCGGGACACTAAAATATACCGTTGCGGCGAACGATGTATTAATATGGATATATTAACCTAATGAGTTTTAATAGATACCTCAATTGAGGCTCAATATCAGCGCAAACAAAAAATTATTTTTCATAGTTCATTATTTCAGTTTTACAATAATCGTTGATCGTTTTCTTTACGTAAACGCTTATTTTTTATTAAAAAAAAAAAAAAAGGTTTTTAATAAAATTTAATATTTTGTCCCTTAAAATAATAATAGTACATAATATAATTTATATTTGTTTTAATCAAAAAAAAAAAAAATTGTTTTTAAAGACAAGTTATATTTTTTTATCTCGTTTTGACTAGAAAAATATATGGTCTACCTTAGTTATATCCCAAGTGCGTCCGCAATATTATCGCTGATAATTAGGGTTCGGAAGTTGTAGGAATTTCATATTGTTATGTATGTTCCCAATTTATAGCAGACCAAGCTAGAAATCTAAATTAAACCGTGGTAAAATCGATAATTTTAAAATTGTTGTTAAAAAATCGAAAATTTAAAATAAATATTTTGCATATTTTGTCAATTTTTCTAAAAAAAATATTAATAACTTTAAAATTTTATTTTCCTAGCCTTTATATTTCAATTGGATATTGGGAATATAAAATTAAAAATTATCAACGAATATATTTATTGTCATGTTCAAGGTTAACAATTAATTTAATAACAACGATGTGATACTCATTTAGTCTATTACACTAAAATACCGAATTACTTAAGCTAAGTACTTTTTATCTTATCGTCAAAATGCCAACCAATTATACATTTTTTTTTAATTATAAATAGTTTGTGTGTATATTATTAATTAATTAACTACATTAGGTGTGTTTTTTTTTTAAACTCAAAATATTTTTTTTTGCGTACTTATTATTTGTTAATTTTTTTTGCATATTTAATATTTTTAATGCATATTTTGCCTTTTTTAGCTCCTACAACTTCCGAACCTTACTGATAATACCTACTCTATTGGTATCTATTATAAAATTCGTAAAATACCATTCGTTACTAAAACGGTACAAACTACGATGAAATACTTCGGTCAAATCGAAGTGTACGAGCTAAATACACAACGGTTTTTATATCTGTCGAATCTTGATTTTAACGATGAATGTTTAAAATTAATCCTGAAGTAATGTACGCAGATTTTAAAATCCATTCGTATAGGCGCGCCAAATATTTGGCCCACAATACTTTTGGGCCTTATCTTAACAAAATGTGTAGGTGTATTTAATAAATTATAATGTAAAAATAAATAAACATAAAATTTTTTTCCCCTCGAGTCTCATGTATATATTTTCTTAAATTATTTATAATTTATACTTTTTCAGTGTATTGTAGCTGTTATATTATCACAATATAAGTTTCTACACCAACATTTAGAAAATTTTGTTTTGTTTTTTCTATTATGAATATATCATTTATTTTTCACCAAATATTTTAGAATAAAATACAATGAATTTTAGCTACATGACAAAAAAGGAAAAGTAAATTTTAAATTTGTACTTTTATACATAATAAAGGCAGCATTTAGGTGAGGCAAGTGTCCTTTGTGGCACGGAGAGACACTTTTTCAGTTTATTAGAGGGGCGTCAAATTTTTATCAAAACATAGCGTTACAAAAAAAATATAATATTTTTATGCACCAACAAATTTATTGGAAATTCTATTTGATAATTATTATTTATTAATATAATATCAATAAATAGATTGGGCTTTTTGAAAGTACGATAAAAACGCGTTATAATAAATAATAACATGTATTGGCTTTGTTGGACTGTCGCAGATATGCTTATCGAAAAAGCAGACCCGTAGTTCTTGGTATTTGAAATTTATGTTATTCATTAGATGGATCAACAATTATTAATAATTTGTTATTTTAAAATCGTGTTATCGTTTTGATAACTATTGAACAAAACAATCCGATAAAATAATGACATGCTGTAATGTATGAAGCAGATCCTATTTTATAGTGAACCCCGACACAAAGTGTATAGTCCGAAATCGGAAGTGTACACTACGGATTCAAGAAGTGTGTATTACTGAATACTAACAAATAGGACTACTATGAAGATATTTTTCAGGTATCCAGTTTAAGCAAGGCAGCTGATGGGGATTTAAATATCTCTATTACATTTTTAAATATATAACCCAAATTAAAATAAATCATTTTTTAATAGTTTTCAGATTTATACTAGACATAAGTATATTTCAGTTGAAATAATAGTAAATTGGTAGTTATCTAATTATAATGCGCAATTTGATCAATGATAAAGAACTATTACTAAAAACTATAATTGATATTGTATTAAAATTTTTAATCATTTGGAAATGAGGTAGAGGGGAGCTATGTATCATATCATTGTACATTATGTTATGAACCCCTGAATATTATTATGTAATTGTATTTATAACTATTTATATAAATGTACGAGTATTAGATTACACTGTAAACTGATTGTATATGTGTGTCTATGTACAATATTATTTTCCTATAAGACTGTCAAGGAATCTACTGATTCAAGCGTTGAGACCGGACGACTAGTTCGTATGAAGAATACGCACGATACACAAGTCAGTCTTGGTCATTTCAAACATTTTAGAGCATTAATATATTACATTTATTATCCAGAGCATTTCAGAAATGTATAATATTATAATTATTATTGTTCTTTGTCAAAATTTTTCGTATCAAATTTATAGTAAATTTAAAAGTGAAATAAAATGTATTCTTATTTGTAAATGGACACACGATTAAAAAATATGTAATACCAATTTTTATGAAAAATAGGGACTTGTATAAAGTAGTAAAGCGTATAAACAATGCCGCATTGAGCTATGTTGACGCCCCGGGGCAAATTAAAATATGCCGCCTTTAAAAAAATTAAAATTCAAAATTATAAAAATATGTTTGTACATCTAACGGTACAGTGTGCCGACTGCCGAGATAAAATATAACGATTTACTTATAACCGACTATTTTCGAGGATAAAATGTACAAAAATAACGAAAATAGTTTATACGACAACAGTACAACTTGAACAAGTTCTTAATTCTTATCGCTTTGTAACATGCACCGGTAGACTGCGGCTTTTTCTTGGTATTTATGTAGTAAGTAATATGTATATTTTTTATTTTATGTTGATTCTCAAAAATTTGCCGTCTCATCAAACATCATAAAATTTACCGTCCCAGGGCAATTTCCCCCTTACCCCCCCGTTAAACGTGGCTTTGCATATAAAGTATTATGAATTGTATTAAGACTTAGTGGAGCTGGGTACAGATTAAAATTCAGAGAAAAAGTTAAACAATTTGCTGATGTAGTCAAGACTAAAAATATTAAACAATTTTTTTCGGTTTCGACTATTGATTCGAGTAAGTAATTATAACGGTTGTAATAGGGTCTTTACTCTCTTTTTTCTTGATTATTATTATACAAAACTTAAACTTATAATAAATATTTTTGATTTATATTGTATTAGAAAAGACTAGTTAATGGAGGAAAATAGACAGTAATAATAAATACTAAATCTAGCAAATATTCATAATATTTAATTTTAATTTTTTAGCTAATAATGTTAGCTTAGAATTATTGGGAAGTACTAATGAAAATATATTACAATCTGAAGATCAATTAATCAATTAACACAATTGATAACTATTAATGAAATGTATGTAGTTAATAATATGATACAAATAATCACTCAAGTAATTAGAATTCATTAGTATTTATCATTATTTTTTAAATTTAGTAACTGATGTATAGGAATTGTAAATTACCTACATTATATAAATTTTTCAATGTGCACAGTGTATTTTACGATTTCTAATATTTCTTATTCGATTAATCCTTTTTTAATAATAAATTATATACAATCCTTATTTTTCTAATGTGTGTAACATGCACCATACATAGTTGAATGGGTAATACAATTATTATCTTTATGGGTAATAATCTATTTTGTTGTTGTTGTTCTTCTTTTTCTTTGTTGTTTTCGGCATTCAAGATCATAACATACAGTATATTTACCTCCTTTCCAAAAATAATTTTTTCTAATCCTTTTCCGATTTAATTTTTTCCATGTATTCTTTTACCTTTCTTCCCATCTCAATCTAATTTGTTAAGTATCTCATATGCATGTATTATCAAACAAGATTCAATGTGACATTGTTCCATCTGGGAATAGTATACCTATCCAAACAACTAGCTAATTTGAAGATCTCCAAGCATAAGTGTAGTCAATCTCATATCAATGCGAAGAACATAATTCATCGTAGTAAACTGTAAATTAGAAACTATAGATGTACAAATTATAAAAAATAATAAATTAGAATATGAAAGTACAGAAAAAATATTTTGAGTAGCTCATTTAATTGTCAAAAGTCAACGTTCATTTCTAGATATTAATAGACCTAGCTTTCAATGGAGTTAATATGGGTTGGGTTGTACAAACCAATAACACTTGTGCTAATATTGTTGATCATATTGCTAATGAAATGAAGGTTAAGAAAAGGATATTATTGGAAATAATAGAAAATTATATTTTATTGTTGATTAGCATAGGCGTGCGCAAGGGGGCAGCAGAGGCAGCAAATGATGCCTTTCTTTGGGGCTACCGGGGCCGGCAAATATTAATAATGGGCCTAGGTAAAATTATATTTCCGCAAATTATTATTTTTTTATTGGTAAAGTATAGATAAACATTTTATGGTTATAGAATTTACCAGTATAAAACTACTAGACCTACTATAAAAATAAATAGCCATGATTTTTAATTGTAAATATTATTATTATTATTTATGGTCGACAAATCTAAAAACAAACTGGGTTTTTAACGTTATCGTAATATCATCGTGTACATCGTACAATAATATGCCATGATGCTGCAGGCCCGCCGATTGACGATATTAAATAGCGATTAGCAATTATGTTATTGGTATTGCACTCGAACATTTTAATATTATTCGACGTGCGACGTAGGTACCTACTGCTCAATTCCTACATTATTATAGACTATAATAGTAGTAAGTTGTAGTAGTAGTAGTAAGTAAGTACTGTTGATAAGTAGACATTGTTGTGTCATGTCCGGTAAACGAAAGAGTGGAGCTGAAAAGGTTCGTGAAAAAAAAAGATTGTTGCTTTTGAATGCGAGCGATAAATGTTTTAAGTTAAATAACATATTTTCATAACTTTTAAATAATTCAAATACGCCAAGTACATCGAAATCTGATACCATTGCTGTGGGGCAATGATAGAATCGGTAAGTTTAATTCACCAACTTATTAAAATTATAGGTCAATAGTTTTATTATAAGTATTTAACTCTATCATTAAATATTTTTATTTAATTATATTTTATGGTTTTATTAATAAATAAAATAAAAGATTTAATTACAGTCGAAAAAATCTATTCAAGTTTATCAAATGATATGTTAGTTAAGTTATTATGAATATAATATTAACAAATTATTAATTATTATAAAATCTTATAAACATTATAAAATGGTTTTAAATTCATAATCAAATTATTATTAATTTAGTACTTGTTCAATCTCCATACTTTATGTTATTTTAATTATTTTTCATTTTTGGGTAATAAATGTTATGTTGAACTTGATGAAGCGAATGCATTAACTGATACATCACTGAAAACTATGTCCAATGTAACAGATCTAATTGTGGCAGATAAAATTGATACAAGTGTATTTAATGTTAAATGTAAATAGTAAAATGTTATTAGAAATATCAATTTTTTTTCATTTAGAAATTTAGAAATTAATGCATTAATTATTAATTATTTATTATTTTTATTAGGTATAACTGATAAAATTAACAAAGCTGACATAGATTATTTCATATAACATACGTTATTCTTTTTTTTAATATTGTATATTATTATAATCCATTATACAATAATAACCTGATTTGTATTTTAGTACCCATACATAACAATGATCCAGTTAAACAACTTCCAGTGAATCGTCTTGAACTCAAAGATTTGAATATCAGCTGGTCCATACCGCTCAAACATGGAATCTTATCCAAAAACAGTGCAAGGAACATTAGAAAGATTGTTTCAAAAATCCTGGTTTGAAAAATATGTATGGTTAGAATATAGTCCATCTAAAGACCTAGCATTTTGTTTACTATGTAGGATTATTAAGGGTAATAGTTTAAACAGGAGTCAATCAGACGATGCATTTTCTAAAACTGGTTTTTGTAATTGGTATAGAGGTATTAATCGTTTAAATAAACATCAAATATATAAATCCCATATTCTTAGTACCCAAGCAATGGCTAATTACTTGAATACTACTTCTATTAATCAACAAATAGATATAAGTAGAAAAGAATATATTACCAAATGTGAGAGTGATCGTTTGCGCAATAGAGAAATTATGAAGCGTTTGATAGATATAACTTTGTATCTTTTTAAAGGAGGAAGGCCTTTTAAGGGTCATGATAAGGAAGAAAAAAGTAATCAAAAGGATTTGTATAAAGAACTAGTTAATACTTTTGCTAAATATGAAATAGTTTTAAAAGAACACTTTGAAAATGACCTAAGAAATGCAAAATATACCAGTAATAGAATCCAAAATGACCTAATTTGTTTCATTCATAATGTTCTTATTAATAAAGTAAAAGTAGATTTACAAAATGTATATGTTTTAATCTTAGCCGATGAAACTAGTGATGTTGGTCATCACGAACAACTTTCAATCATTATTCGATATTTTGATGATCAAACAAATAGACCTGTTGAAACTTTTCTTGATTTAGTATGGTTAGTTTCTGTTAATTCTAAATCTATATTTACAGCTCTAAGTAATATTATACATTCCAAATTTGGTATAGGTTGGTCATCAATAATTGCTGTATGTTTTTATGGGGCCTTAACAATGTCTGGTAATATAGATGGGGTACAAAGAAAATTCAAAGAGATGAATGCAAACATTTTGTATGTGAATTTCTATGCACACTGCTTAAATTTGTCACTAATTAATTTAATCACAAGTAACAAAAATCAAATAGTATTTAACTTTTTAGGATCTGTTTAATTTTTGTACTCCTTCATTGAAGGCAGCCCTACGCGACATGCTATTTTTGAAAAAATAGCTAAAGAACATGGGTCTAATCTTAAAACGTTAAAGTCATGCTCAACAACAAGGTAGGCATGTCGCTCAGAGGCAGTAAATGCTATTAAACATAACTATAGTGCATTATTAAAATCATTGGATGAAATAATAAAAAACAGTTTGTTGCCAGTTGTAAAAATGAAAGGCTTAGGACTTAAAAGTCAAATCAAATCATTTTATTTTATTTTTTGTATGAATATGATGCACCTTATTTTAAAATCAGTTTTGAAAGTGAGTTCTTCATTACAAACTCTAAAGTTAGATCTTTTATCTGCAGTTAAACATATTCAATCTCTTAAGCCTTCACTAATTTCAATGAGAAATCCATATAAAGAATTTGACTTAATTTTTAAAAATACTGAAAATGTTTGTATTAATCATAATATTATTATACCTCTTAATAAAAATAGAAAAATAGATAATGTTACACAAACACAGCATTTTTTTTAAACTAAATTTGATGAAATGAGAGACAATGTTTACAGTACAAGCTTAGATACATTAATAAATGGTCTGGACTTAAGATTTAAGCAAGAAACATTAGATAATATAATAGTTAATCTTGTGAATTTAGGTATTAAAATAGAAAATTATAACACATAATTTGACCTATTGAATAAATATTTCCATATTTCTAAAGAATCATTTATTTCTGAGATAACCCTTTTGCAACAATTTAAAGATACTCTTAAAGGTTCTTGCTCTAGTTCTGTTTATAAGTCGCTTGACTGGTTAAACAAATGTGATCGATCCAATATTTTTAATAATTTTTTTCTATGATTAAAATTTTTTGTTATAATTCCTATCATGAAATATGGTTGTGAGAGGAGTTATTCTAAGCTTACCATTATAAAAAGCAAACTTAGATCTACTATGACTCAGGGTAGACTAAATGTATTATTGTTTCTATTTGTCAGACAAGAATTAACTTCTTCTGTAAATATTAATAGTGTAATTGATGAATTTAAAAATTTAATACCTGTAGAGCGTAGATTAGTATTATAAGTTTGTAAAAAAAAGTTTATGAATATTAAAAAGAGGTTTTATTGTTTTATTTACAACTTAAATTATGTTCCATATTATTACCAATTGTTATTACTTGAATTATGATTATTTTTAAAATATATATTTTATATTGTTATTAATGTCTGTTTATTTTATCAAATTATAAATAATAAATATTAACTATAGGCTTGTGGAAAAATACACCTTTAGTGGCCTAATACTTTACTGTACAACTTTTTATCCAAAAAAACAAATAACCAAAACAATTTTAATTTTGATACTTAATAGTAGAAAAAGTAAAATTATGGGACGGTTTTAATGATGAATTTCAAGAATGAGCCGCATTAATCTCTTTCTACCCCTGAAACTGGAGGCTGCACACGCCTATGATTGATTAGTTAACTAAATTGAGCAAAAAAACAATGTTAATTATTTGCTTAAGATGTGCTATTGGTGATTCTCAAGACATTAAAACTTTTTTTTCGTCAATATTATTGAGTTAGATTGTACTTTAGCTGAATTAATTAACACTGCTATTAATAATTTGTCAAAACATCAAATAAAATTAGTTTCTTTAAAATAATATTTGGTTGGATTTGTAGTGATGGAGCTTCTAACATACTTAGAATATTTGGTGTTGATACTTTACTTAGAAACATTTTTCCTGACCTCATTAACTGGTATTATTGAAACCATCAATTGGAACTTGCAATAAATGATGTTTTTTGAAAAACTTTAGTCTTTGTAACATTAATCTCCCACAAATAAGATAGAGCTTAATGCATATGCTGCATCTTTAAAGTACAAGATTTTAAATATAGGAAAGATATTTATTATTCGGTAGATAGCATCTAGCTTTAAAACGGTTCGTGCAGCATGGAATAATTATGTTGTTCTCCTTAAACATTTTCAGTAATCTTCCATTGACAATAAAAGAGATGGAGAAGAAAGATCTGAATATTAAGGTATTAATAATATCAATAACATCAAAATACTCTGTATTAAATGTAGGTATGTTATATGATGTATTAAATTAATTATCTGATTTGTTACTGCAACTTCAAAAAAAAGATTTAGGTTTGAAAAAAGCTTATACTATGATTGACCAAACAGTTAAAATTTTGGATAGTATGATTGAAATACATTGACCCAAACTAACTGAAGTAAATTTAGTAAGTGAATAAATGGTTTTTAAAAACATATAACTTCATATCCACAAAAGTATGCAAAAAATTAATTCTACACAATTTTTTAAAAGTATTTAAAATAATCTAAATGTTTCAAATGTTTCCCTTAACTTATTTAAAGAAACTTTTGATCAATAATTAGCTCATTTAAATCTATTAGTTATAATTATTTGGCCAGATAATTTTGATATTCAGTATGGTGATGGTATAGCATTTATCGCTTGACATATAAATTCAAAGTTGATGAAATAATTACTGTTAGAGATTTTTGTAAATTTATTGACGCTTAGAATGAAAATATAGAAAACCTCAAAAATGTTATCTTTGCAATTAAAATAATTTCAATATCTTCATCAGAATGCGAGCGAGACTATAATATTTTAAGTTCTGATTATATTTCATCATTAATATTTATAAACTTTATTAGTTCACCAATCTAAAAAATAAATTTAACAAAATAGAAAACTGTCCTAAAAGAATAAAAATAGCCAAAGAAAATTCTTATGAATCTGTATGAAACCTAATAAAAGATTAAAAATATATGTAGATTTGTTATTTAAATTGTATTAATAATTTAATAATCATTTTAATACAGTTATAATTTCCTTATTTTTTTTTGATCATTTTTAGGTATAACTTTTAAAACAATACATATACATACCTATGATACAAATAATTATTATTTAATATGTACACTTAAGAATACAGTCACAGGATAAAATAAACTATTTAACTAACAATGAACATTAAACATCAAATATAAAATTAATATTGAAAATATATATATTTATGTATAGATATATTAATAAAAGAGTAATATTTATAATTTATAAATTTAATATTTTTTAGTAGGTAACAGTAAAATACTTGAATTATTTTAAATTTAAAGTGGAATAAATAATTAATAAATAAATAAATAATTCAGTTTATCATATGACTATATTTATAGCATTTTAGTTTTGTATTAAGACTTGTCAGGCGTGATTCTGTGGTGATAGGTTAATAAATAATAATATTGTAATTATTATTATATTTATTAATTTGTTAGTATTGTTTATTATTTATATTATATATCCATATATTTTATGATTTACATTTTAGATACATTAAGGGGGTGTGGGGGACGATGTCCCCCATGAGTAACTTTTAAATAAATTTACCTCGGAACGCTAATTGTTTAACTACATTTAGAGTCCACCTTTATTTCTTTTTCCAATTCAATGACTGCCATCATTTTAAATTTTTTCTTTGTAAAATGTGTAATTTTATTACACATTTAAGTCATGGCTTCGTTCACTTTTAATAATTTTTATATCATTCATATTTACATAGCAACGTAAAAGTGTGTACTAGTTGTAGTTTACATAGGTCTACATAGATTGCGGTATATAAAATAAAGTATTAACCTCAACTTATACTGATATCAATTCATTATCTGGTTCGATTAGATTCTTTCGTCGATTTTTTATAACAGCAAATGTTTACGTTACCTAAATGGCATTCACTAACTAATATATACTATTAAATAGGTGCACCGTAACGTTTATGAACATAAGATTCGTAATTTTTTTTAACCTTTATAAAGGCAAGTTTCCACTATACATCGCCTTAAGTTATAACTTATGGGTGCAATGTGAATTCAACCATTTGTTTTTAGATAATAAGTGCGATTCGATCCTCCAGACTGTAACTATACCAATTGAAACGATTTCATAAAAGGAACAATAATTCCCACCACTAATATACAAAATAAAAAAAAATAATAACACACGAATTAATGTCTAGTACGGAGAGAAGAAAAAGGTTGTAATTAACTATCTTAAAGGTACGTATAGTAATTTATCTAAAAAAAATGTTTTCTTTCTATATGGTATTTTATTATTTGTTGTTCCTCAACCGTATTATTATACCAGACCTAACAGTTTTAGACGATTAAAAAATGATCAATTTATGTATATGATAAAAATTATGTTCAATTAAAAAAAATTATATGAGTTTTTTGCTCTATTCCTATCTTCCTATATAAGTATATAATACATTTTACCTGACGTTCAAATTAGTTGGTTCATGATTAATTTTTTTTTAATACGTTTTTGAATTAAATATAGAATAATACATACAATATCAATGAGTAGGTTCATATTAATTTAATATCCATGTAGTGTTTACAGATATATAACCTTCTGTATCCTATTATTATTAATAATTCAATAAAAAATATATTTTTTTTATGAAAAAACTATTTGAATTACATAAACAATACACGTAACCTTGAAATACTTTTATTACTTAATTATACATATTATACATATTTTAGGTAATGCATGAAATTAATTTAATTATCGAATAACCTAACAAAAAGTCTTACATTGATAAAGAAAATGATTTATCAATTATGTAGAACAGCGCGTTACATTTTCAGGGTATATTTAAAAGTGACATTTATATTGTATGTGAAAATCTCTTGTTTAGAGTGAACTCTTTAAAGAAATTATTTAAATGAAATAATAATAGTAGGTATTTCAATATAATCAACAAGGTGATTGAAACGATTAACCGCTTAACATAACAAATATCTATCTTGCCCACGTTCTGTACTCAAAAATACATTTTAATCCCACTTTATGAGGATTGCACATAGTCTGTAGAGTAAAAATCAAAACTGATTTATCTCCATATGATTATGTTAATCAGTAAAAAAAACATCTAAATCCTAAGTGCAACTTGTCTCGTAATAACTGTATTTGCCATGTTCACAACTATTAACAATTTTTGCTAGAAATAACCATTATTATTGTATTACATCTACCTTATTTTTCAACTAAGATTTTTATCAGTTGCCGTTGAATAATTATTTGTTGTATTTTTGGTAACATTTAAACGACCCTACCGATCTGTGAACCAAAAAGTACATGGTTAAGGTATATTTACACATATCAGTGACGTGATAATGCAGTGACCGTTTTGGGATTCTTCCGGCGAAGTTAATAATATTCTTAAAGGAAAGGTAAGCATGATGTTCTAACTCGTCGGGTGTGTGACCGTACCGACGCAAACAATGTTGTGAATTCACGATTACTTGTCGGCCGAAGATATTTTTCGTATTTCACGACTGTGGTTTTTGTTATATTTCATTGACAGCGAGTTGAATGAATTTTCCGAAATTCTTCAAAGTCCGAAGTATTCAAAAGACTTTGTTCCATTATCCATCAACTCCTTCTATATTCCCCTTATGTTGGCCTTTTCTTCCATGTCTTATGAACCCATATCCGTTTTTTTTTTTTTTTTATTAATTCTTTCTCCTTTTCGTCCAAAATCAGAGCAATCATCAAAAGTTCATTTTCCGAAAATAAAATCATCAATTTAGAGTAGGTAGATACGATGCACAATACTCAACAACCGATGACGGACTGGCCATTGTGAATAGAAATTATGGCCGGTAGAATCCCGAAACGGGTACGGCACCGTCACGTCACTGCTGTGTGTAGATAAACCTTTAGTTTGTACGCGTAGCATGAATCCAGCAATTGAGAAAAAAAACATAAACATTCAACGAATATTATTCGTATTATGCTCAATTCATATTATTTATATCGACCGTAGAGAAATCTAGCAATACGAATTGCGTATTTCAATTTAGGTTTCAGAGCAATTAACATTCAAAACGTTCAACGACCAATTTTTTTTATTTGCTGTTTCATGAAAATCCAGTCCAAATCCAATCCATATCGTATTTTTGTGTTTATTGGCATACTTTTGAAAAATCTATGACATAACATTTATTTTCTTGGATCAATCAGACCTTCAAGTCCACTATATATCTAATATTATAGTGCACTAGTTAATTATGACATGCGCAACATTCCATCAGCTGATCCATTGGTATACCTAAGTCTTCGGATAAGCCGCCTGTCCCGTATTATGCTTTGTAGGTATGTACCTATTCAGAAGTTAAAATCGAACATTTTTCGAATTTTGTGCTTCGTTACCATTGTGGCATTATCCTGTTCTAGAATAAGTCACAGCGAACAGTGAAAACGATATGAAAGTACTAATTGAAGAACAACATGGCGTAGGAATAACGCGTAGAAAAATTATTCTTATCAAATTCGTTATCACGATAAAATATTATGTCCCAATAAAAATTCTCACTACGTACTTCTCAATATCAAGATGCGTTACTATATGTTAATGGTAGCATTCACCGTTCCATGACGCGATTGAACCGTCGATGATGGTTTTCATTCGTCGAATTCGTGATTAAAAATGGGAGTTTGTTGTTTCGTCCCAACAGGGATTGAGGAGTTCCGGGACGTCACAATTGAGTCTTGTTGCTCTTTAATCATGTCACTAGCCACATTGGACCAATTTAATTAGTCGAAATATTACCGTTTGCTTGAGGAATGAAATGTGTATGTATTTTTTCTTGTTTTTATAAATCCATTACCATCTGTTGCTAATTGATGTCTGTACAAATAATTTAAGTCTTCTGTTTTTTCATCTTCTTACCTAAATATTCAATTTTTATTTTTCACCGGATTACCATTACTGTTTTTATTTATTTAGTTTTTTACCATTTTAATGCAATTCATCAGTAATCAATTATTTCATTAAATATTAAAAATTCAAAAGAAGCATGAAAAGAAACATCAAACTGCTTACTTTTGTCAACACATAATACTATGTGAAAAATATACAACTAGAAAAATGCGTATTAGAAAACTTATTTTTTATTATCTTTAGACGTTTAGAGAAGTTTTATCATCTATGTTTAATTTAGAATATTTAAATTATTCAAAATGATATTTTACTGGTATTGAAGTGCATTTATGATAGATTCGATATATATGATTAATGATTAACCAACGAATATAAAAAAAAAAATTTGGTTTTTGTTTTTTGATTACTATATTAAATCAACAATTTAATAACTTATTATGAAAAATATTTTTATTATAAAAATCTAATAAAAAATATTAAATATGGTTTCATATTAGATGACATCTAATCAAGAAAATATAACATTATAAGTAGTATATTATGTTCATTAAGTTAGGCTTTTTAGAGTTATATTGTTTATGCATAATAAATTGATTGGTTCTATAAATAAATTCAACTATTTTTTTAAGATTAAAAACAATTATGTAAATTACAATGTACCTATTCAATAATTATTAGTTTTTTATCAAATTCTATAGATCATATTTAAGTTCAGTAACTTAAAGTTTATTAATTTTTATAGTTAAATATGAAAATCATAGTTAATTTATTTTTGTTTTTATTTAAAATAGTTTATATTTTGAATAAATAAATTAAATGCTTTACCTGTATTTTGTAGCATAATACTATAGTTCATATAACTTAGCAGTTTAAATAAGGTACATAAATTATTATGTATTAAAATAATTCAGTTTTTTAATCAATTCATTTTTTATACTTATTTATTAAATTAATTATGTACTAAAAATGAATAAGTTTTTTAACAAAAAAAATTCTGTTAAATTAAAAAATATTTAAGACACAAATTTGAAACTTTTATATAAATAATAATAAAGTAGTATAATACACAAACTATTGTTTTGTTTACCTTATTATTATAACAAGTAGTTAAACAATGATTTTATTAAAAAATATAGTTGTTTTTTTTTAAGAAACTGTTAAGTAAGCAGTTAACTAAAAAAATCAATAATAATCAGTTATTGGCCAATGAGACTAAATAAAACAAAATATATTTGAATAGTTAAGTTAATATTTTTCAATTCTGTTAAAATTTAACAGAATTAAAAATATTTTTTAAAATATATTTGTATTATGAATATTTATTACCGTTCAATTCATACATTATTCTATTCTTCGTACATATTACTCAGCATTTTTAGTATTCTGACAGATTGCCGCTTATTAAATTCATCGTTAATTGATTTAGTCGTCTATTAATTTGACTCAAAACAAGGCTGTACTTTGTAGGTATACAAACTCAAGGGAAAAAAAAATTGTTGAACTCACTTCACTGGTTAATGGGTCATTAGACATTTAGATAATGAGCATTAAGATAGATTTATATCAAAAATAAATAAATAATAGTTATTATAGTCCTTTTAGTATAATTTCAGCATTATTTGTTTTTTGTAGTTTTGTATTCAACCCATATATTATTTTGTTATTTTAAATAGCAAAACAATAAATATTGTTGTTTAATTTTTTTAATGATTTCTATTCAATTTATCGATAATATTGTTTTTTTATTATAGATTCACTGGACAAGCCTCGTGTATGCATAATAAAATAAAAATGTAAATAAAAAGAGTATAAAAGAGAATGGATTGATTGGGACTCATTGGTCAACTTCATCATGTCAGTATAGCTAGTAGTATACACTGAGACACTAAATAAAGATAATTTACTTAAGTTTATATTAGGGATCTTAAATTAATAGGTCAAGAACATCAACTTTCTCAATAATTAGTTCAGATACTTAGTTAGCACTGATTCTTCCTATTAGCCAATATATCTTAGTTTAGTAATTTTAATACCTGGTATATAGTAGTGTTGTCAATATAGGAATCTGTTCAATTCCTTATTCATTTAGTATAAATTTGTTGTTTCTTGTTAATTTAATATTGAAAGGAACTTGTTCAATTTCTCATTCCTATAAAAAAGGAACTCATTCCTTCTCTTGTTCTTCAAAAAAATCATTCAGTTCCTTACCTTATACTACCATCAAAATTAAAATTTTATAAAATTATTTTATTATATATCCTAAGCAATTCAATTTTAAGTACAATTGTATACAAAATATTATTTCTTATACTTCTCAAATAGTAAATATATTGTACACTGAAAAAAAATGTTAGTAATTTTATTGAAAATATGGATTTGATCAATAAAATATTTGTCACTATCCAACTAACATATTTTTCCAACACAAAATTAAATTGTCAATTCATAATCTTGAAAAATGATAAACATTTTATCTTTTTGATTATATTTATCTTATTAATTTGATAATATTATATTATCATGGTTAACATTATATAAACAATATATCTGATCAAACAATAAAATATTTCATTAATATAATCAAATTTTTGATAAACAAATTATATGATGTTATTCTTCAAGATTATTAATTTTATAACTTCATTATTACGTTATGATCATATAAATTCAAATTATTATTGTTGCATTAAAATAATAATATGCAAATTGTAAATATATTTAGTTATAAGTTGATACTGAAAGAAATTTTACAAAATGTTTAAATTTTCTTATTTAGTAAATATTTTCAAATGATATTAAATATAAATAAATATAAATTATATAGATAAAACAATTTAGGAAAGTATGTAACTATGCAATAATACAATGCAATTTATATGAAATGTACATTATAAATTATATTATTTAAAAATTATCATTAAAATTATAATATCTACAGTATACGTATATAATTAATAAACCATTTTATTATAGTTTAATATTTGTAATATGAAGTAAGTCATCTTTATTACTGTATATGCAGTGGCGTAATTTGGCTAACAATTTTGGTGTTGCAAAAAAAAAAAAAAACATTAAAATTAAATAAATAAGTATATTCAACAAGTGTTATTATCTATTTACGAGTATATTATAATTAACAATATTTTTATTTTAAACTTAATTTTAAGTTATTCACAGAGGAATTATTGTTGAATTCATCAATGACTTCATCTATATTGGTATTTCTTTTTTTTTCAATTTGTAATGTATCAAGATTACTTAATCGTTCTTGACCCATTGTAGTTCTCAGATAAGTTTTAAGTCTTTTTAGACATGAAAATGATCTTTCACAACTGGCAGTTGTAGTGGGTATAGTAAGAAATATACGAATAATTAATGTTAAAATCAGAAATCCATTTTGAAAATCATCATTCTTAATAAATTCTATTTTCTTTACCATAATACTGGTTGTTTCTATGTTGGAGTACTTCAACTTAAACATTCTTTGATATTCTCTAAATATTTTTTGGTGTTGCAAAACAATACCTTTGCAACACCTGAAAATTGTTCGGTGTTGCAAGTGCGACAATTGCGACACTCCAATTACGCCACTGTGTATATGTATATGTTAAATCATAAGAACTTAGTATATATATTAATTTGCCCACAGGTGTTATTCAATAAAATAAAATAAAAATAAATATAAATTAGAATAGATAATAGTTTTACATTATATGAGCTTAGTGTTATGAAGATTCATACTCATATAATAACAAAAAAATTAAATAAATAATATGTTTAATATTCAATTTAAGTTATACAGTACAATTAGAGTGGGATTTATTAAATTTAGTTTTAATATTATACAAATATTTTTGTATACATTTCCATACAGCATTCAATTTTATCGAGTACCTACTATAAGTAAATATATAATTTTAAATACACATCAATTGCTCTAAGTATAGTATAATATTATAACTCTTACTAAACAAATATAAAACAACGTAGTTACCTATATTATATTATATATATAAAAAGAGTGTTAACAAAATGTATTAGATTTAATTATATTGGGAATGAAATCAAAATTAATTTTTAATTTAAACAATACCTATTGTTAAAAATGTTAAAAATTCTAACCTTTCAATATTTGAAGTAAAATTTGTAGGACCAATTCTTTATTGTCTTCATCTGTCAAACGTGATATTTCTGAACATTTTGCGTAATTCATGCGGGAAAACGTTCGTTCGCAAATATAAGTAGAAGTAAATAATGTAAATATACACAATGCTAATTATTTTATTTTTGGAATATTCTCAAGAAGTTTTCACGTACAGTTTTGAATGACGAAAATAAACTAAAGTGGAAATATTCAATACTTTAAACACACGATAAGAGTCATAAATCCGATTAGTGATTAAAGATAATATTCTATAATATATATCAATTGTATATTTTATGAAAATGAACCGGTATATACTGCTAATGTCATAAGTATGAATTTCGAATGAATCCCGCAAATTGAAAAAGGTTAGGCAGACCTATATATTTACTAAACCTACTCAAAACACAACATCCATTTTTGTTATAACAATCATAAAAATTAATGCAAATTTAATATAGGTACGTAAATTCAAGCACGTAAGATGAGTATGAATACCTTTTTTTATTTTATTTTTTTAGTGAAGGGGTCAATAACCCTTAAAATGATTGGGGCTTAAATAATATGCAATAAAATGATATATACCGTGTCTTAATTCGTGGTTACTAAAATATAGTCTTTGAAGGAAGGGCAATTTCTCTTATAACTCCTCCTCTAAATCACGTACCTGAATTTATTATAATAAAAATGTATAACGATGTAAATTAAATAATACATTGCAATTATCAGCTATAAGCCTAATTTTATTTTAAAAAAAATTACAAGTTGGAGAAATACATTGTCGAGAAGAACAAAAGAATTGCAATATTTACGTTTTTACTTCTAAAAATAAGGAATTAATTCCAAAAATCGTTTCTTCAGGAACGCATTCATTAACAACACTGGTGTGTATACACTTCTTCGTAGTAAAGATTCTATTATTATATTATTCTATTATTTCTATTATTATTATTTACTTACTGAATTAGTGACATGTTTTTAAGTTTTGGCTATTTTCAATCAAATTTTCTGAATTTATTGCTTATGAAATTATATTAGTAAATTTACGAAGTATTGTTTAAATTCGTTAAAAGATTGTACTTGTGCAATACTTCGAAACTTTTTCGAACTACTTCGGAACTCAAAATTAATAAAAAATTAACTTTGGGTTTCAAACTGTATATATTAATTCATCACTGTTTGATTATAAATAGCATGATATAAAAAATTGTGTTGGATCTATCTGAGGCTTGATAACGGCTTATTTTGGATTTTTCTTATTTTTAATTTGTTTTTAATTTGTCTTACAGGAAATTCTTCTTTAAATAATTTTGTAATTAAAGTCAAGGTAATTATAACTTCTAGGTCTCGTCAATTTCTTCAATTACATTCAATCCAACTTATAATTTTTATTTTACTATAATATTTTTCATATTCAATAATTTGAAAATTTATGTAGAAAAAACGTTGTTGTTAAGTTAACCGTTTTTCATGATATTTCCTAATTTGTTATTTTATTAAAGTTTAACCATCAAAATTGATATAATTTGTCATCCGATTTGAGTCTTAAACTTAATAACTTTAACTTAACACATAGAAACTTTTTACGCTCAAGTCTTCAGAAATTTAGGCTGTATAACACTTTAGATATGAACTATACATGCCTAAAGGTTTTGTATTTATCAACTGATACACCCATTAGAGTTTGTTTCATTAATTTGAAAAAATTAATAAAATTAAAAAAAAAAAAATGTTTAAGAATTATTGTCTTTAAATGAAATCATAGTGCAATATCTATTTCTGAAGTCGAGAAACAATGTAATAGGTATAAATCCTCTAAGTATTAGAGGTGCTATAATGATTGTTTATTTTTATTGTTAATTGCCTTGAGTTTTAAATCATATTGGCATTAGAGCACCTTCAGTTAATGCATGACTTAATACCCTATTTTATATTGTCCTAAGAAAACGTAATTTTGTTATTTATAATTCCTTTAATGGAATATTATGTTATAGTAATGAACGTTTGTCTAACTTGGTTTTTTTCTTTAATAAAAGTTGTAATTAGAAAAATTTTACATTAATTTTATATTTTATACTACTTATTATCTGTTATGAAAATAAAGTCCTATATTATGTTATTTATTCAACTTAACAAAAGGTATCATTATTAATTTTTATTAGAAAAACTGTAACTTATTTTTGATTAAGTTAAGTAGTTAATTTTTTTTCTAATTAACTTTTAACTTAATTTAAATTGTTTATATGAATTTAAAAAAGTTAGTTTTATTTGCCCAGCCCTTGAGGACATTATAATTTTTATGACAAAGTTTATCAAGCAAACAAAATTATACTGTTATTGCCAGGGGCGGATTTAAGGCACTGCGAACTATGCGGACGCAGAGGTCGGCAAATTTTGGAGGGCGGCAAAATTATGATGAAAATTTATTTTGATTTTGTAAAATTTAGGTACATAATTTTTAAAATTGTATTTATCACTTCAAAATTTTGAAATTGTGGATTTTGTATTTTGTTTATTCTTAGCAAAATAATATTTATATTTTCCCAGGAACTCGTCTACGATAACGACGATAGTATTGTATTATAGCTTATATTATTGTTTAAGAAATGTCTCGTAATACTATAATAAGCAAAAATTGCATATTAGGTAGGTATTGAAAAAAATAATATATTTGAGGATATTTTATTAAAGAGGTTGTAAGTTTTTTTTAGATAGGACGGCAAATTTAACTTTGGCATAGTGGCGGAAAATTGTTAAATCCGCCCCTGGTTATTGCATTTATATGTTGCATTTATATATTGCATTTTTTCTTCATGTAGAAGAATAAATTTAGATTTCAATAAAAACGAATGTTGGTACCCCGTTATTATATAAGATTATTAGATATAGGCATTTTTTGTAATCCACTGAACTGGTTTTGGAATTTATTTAAATATCGTTCAGTTTACAACACTGTTACAGTGCTGTTTACTACGAAAATATGATTAATTCCTGTTGATAATAAGGTTACATCGGAGATAGTGTTCCCATTACTCAATTTCAAGTCTCAACTCACGGCACGTGCGTAGAATCATATACTGGTTTTCTCCATCAAGTAACAATATTTCAGGCTTTTGAGACTGATCAGTCACTTTATATTATGTGTTCTTCTGAATTTTGTAAATTCAAGTTCATTCCAAAATAACTATAAGTACAATTATTTATGCTCTAGAAGTGAGTTGAATATCATCAATTATATCAATTTTATAATTGGCAGTTTTTTTTTAATAGTTTAATACATTACAGTAATAAAATGTGGCAGGTAGATTTTTACTCAAAACTTTGAGATATAATGAGCTATGATGATGTAAGTATTATAATAATCGAAACTATTTTTTTCAGTAGACCGGACTCTTCAAGCTCATCAAAATCTCAGTTGTCAGATCCGAAAATTAAAAACAACACGTTGAGTAGTTAACAGGTTACTCATTTTTTTTTTGTAATTAATTAATAAATAGTAATTAGTACTTAATATATTGTAATAATTAACAGTATGTAGTTATTTAACTTATTATTGATAGCTTCTGCTGACCTTGATTACATATTAATTATTTATTTATTAATATGTAAACAATATAAAGGTTAGGGAAAATTCATCAATAAATTCTCTTTTATATTAATTTGATTTTTTAACTCCATAATTTAAAATGTATATAGGTAGTATCATGGATGTACTTATTAGTATAATTTATCAATTATAAAATAAAATATAATTTCTAAAATTAATTTCTCATTTACATTTCTACTTAAATGGTAAAATCATATGATTATTTTAAATCTCTTTTCATAAAATTTTCGATGATAAAAAAATTATAATAAATATATATTTATAAAAAATTATTTTTAGATCAAACTGTTTATTTTTTAATGATAATTTTAAAAACTTGATTTTTTGACCTCTTAAGTTTTGTACGGAAGTTAAGTAATTTTTCAAAAATATGCAACCATCATACATAGACATTTTTTAAAAATCGTTTTTATTTATGTACTTGATTTATCTTTTTAATATATAATATATATAATATATACTCTTATTTAGGTATAGTCTTCTCTATATAAAATTTCAAATATTATTTTTACAACTGAATCTAATGATAAGTATATTATTATTATTTTAGGCTTTATACCTTAAAAATGGTAGTATTTTTCTCATATTTTTATTATCCAACAAACTTTTATTTGTATTTATTTTATTATCTATTAATTAGATTTTAATATTTTTAGGTTAAATTTTATGGATTACAATAAATGCAAACAGTATTGGAGTTTTATATTAAGTCCAATAGGTTTTGTTATAAATTAGCACCATCAATTTGCGTTTCACATAAATGAAAACATCTGAGATATTATCAACTTCAAATTTTAGAGTATTAAGAAATGGTAAAATTGTATTGCCAAAAAAAGAAAATACCATAATAAAGAAAAAGTCTATAATGAAAATAGATAATAATGACAATTTATCTTTTTTGAAAAAAGGTTGTAGTGATGTAAGTAATTTACATGTCAAAAATTTAAATGATTCTCATGAAATGATGATGACCACAACTAATTATAATTTTGATGATTTGTGTATATTATTTAAAAACCTTCCTAATTCAGTAATTCATGAAGGCCCATTATTTAATAAAAAAAATAATAGCAGCAATAAAAATGATTATACAAATTTAGAAGATTATATTCAATTAAACGAAGTTCAAATATGTAACAAACTTGAAACAAAGACTGAAATCAAACCAGAGCTATTAACCATGAAAAAAGTTGAACAAAAAGCAGTAACCTCAAAATCGTCAAATAAAAAAAACAATGAAAAATCTAAAAAAGTTGGTTGTTCAGTTGATTATCATAATAGTGGTGTAAGAATGACACGAGGAAAGATAATAAAGCTCCAAACAGAAGAAAGAAAACAATTAGATCAAATAATATTTAATAAATTTCCAAAAATTAAATTTAAAATGTTTGCTATTCAATTAGACGATATTTACAAAGAAGTAAAGTTCTTGAGAACGCTGGGACTTACTTGTCGTTTTAAGAGTCCATTAACTCATAAAACTAAAAAGAAATAACTGGATTTATTTTTTTAGTTTAATTTTTTATTTTAATACTATAATTAAATGTATATATCTATAATTAAGCATATGTTTTTAATTTAAGAAATGAAATGAAATTATTGAGTGTAAACATTTCAATTCATAATATAATAACAAAAATAATTAATATTTAATTTATTAGTAAGTAAATGAAATATGTATTGTTTTATAATATAATCATTGTTCATCATGTTATTTTATTGTGCTTAAGAAAAAAAAATAATATATTAACTTAAGATAGTAGGTAGACTAATATGCTCTACTTATCTGATGTGAATTTAAGTTTTTTTTTCAGCCTTTTTGCAAATAATTGTAACTATATTTTTAAAAATGTAATTTTATAATTTATTAAAATTGATTTTATTTTAAAGTAAATACAATCATACCTCTGTTCAACAAACTTTGAGGTTCTTTGAAAATTGTTTTAATTTTTTATTAATTAGTAACTAGTGCTTATTATTTATTTATTGTCATAAACTACTATTGAAAAAAATAATTTCTTTTATTATTAGGTATTATTTTTTATATAAACAAAATAATTTTAAGCTTGATAATTGTTAATGTATGTACATTTTAAAAAATTAGTGTTATCCATGTTCGCTTTTTATTGTAAAATAATATTTGTGTTCAACATATTATTAACATAAAGACATTTTTTGCTTTTATTTATTTAGTTTTTAATAAATATATAGTTAATCATAAAATTTGTAGAAAACTAAACCAAATGAAATATTAAATCTTTTATTCATAAACCTTGACATAACTTAGAGGGAAAGGACAGATACAGTTCCATCAAAATCAAATTTTAAAATTAAAATAATAACTAAGCATAAGAAAAAAATATAATTACACATTGAAATATTATACATTTTTTATAGTACACAAATGGTCTATTAGTATACCTACCTGAAAATTAAAAGATGAAATTTGATTGGTGTGCAAAACCTTCTTCAGCCTACAAAGTTTATACATAAGTAGTTTTTAACTGATAATTATTTGTGAATTCAAATGCAGTACCTCTAATCTTAATACTTTGATTTAACAAGGAAGGTATTCTTATACATATTAATGTATCCAACAATTAAACTTTTGGTTATTCCTACCCTAAGAAATTTTATTTTATCTTATAAATTGTAGAAGAAAAAAAAATTAGATCGATGGTTTGCTATTAGTTGATGCGAAAAAGATGCAATACTAATAGTTATCAATTTGCAAATAAGAATATTAGACAATAATACCAATAATGATTGCTGAGTGCTATCACTGTTGTACTCAAATCCTACGACCTTTGTTATGTGGAATACATAAAATAGCAATAGCACTATAATTCCTGAACCATTTCGGTGATTCTAACACGACCGTTATTGGGCCTTGGCGCGTACAGGTACTGGGGTGCTTCCAGAAGTCCACTGAGTGTGAAAATTTGATCGACCATGATAACAGTACGAGCTATAAGGTCAGGGGCAGATGTGAAACTTAAGGAAGCGGTGCGAACAGAAACATGAGTGATGCATAAAGCGCAATGAAGATTTGACCGTAATTTGAGCAGATTAAAAGCCCAAAGAGGAGCGATCGCTTGGTCACCTTCTCGTCCCATAAATCCACCCTGTATAAGGCTACTTGACTACCGCCATGGGTCCGGGACACGGAATCCCGTAGCCTAGTCACATCGTGTGACTAGGTGTGTACTAGTATGTACACGACGGGCGAACGTCACTACCAAGTACCGACGACAACGCAAGTGCGTTGTCCGTTTAGTCTCGGACTACATTGCGCTACAGTGACGGCTCGTGTTGAGCAGCGGAACGGGTAGGTCGGGACGTCTACGATCATTGTGTCGAGTGATAACGATGACAACGTGCAGATAACGCGATGAGGAGAAAATAGAAACGGTACATCGGGGTGGGCAGAGGGTCGACGAGCAGTGGGTAGCGGCATCACGGAACAGATTGAAATCCATAATGAACCCATACCGTGGCGGCGGCGGCGGCACAAGGTGTACACGTCTGTTCGAGCGCGTCGCGACGCACCAGCTGATGACCTCTTTCGTACGCGCACGCACGCACTGAATCTGTGCGATCGCTTATCATCGCGCACCATCTCCGTCCGTTCGTCTGCCCGTCCGCCGTCGAAAATCTTCTCGTACGTTACGTTGTCGTCTGTTGTCGTTTTCCCGTCATCGTCGTGCCAACCCGCCGTGCGGTTTCCGTCGTGCCCGTCACCGTCTGCCGCTGTGGCGTTTCACCCCGCCGCCACCCATCGCCCGGGTGCCCGTTCTGTCCGGTCCTTGCAACGGTTCGCGCGCGCACGGCTGCTCCGCGGGCAATGGCATTCGTCCTCAACACTGCTGGAGAGCCCTGCGGTGAGTGTGACATCTCCGAGCGACGGCTCGGCGACCGGGTCCCGTGCGTGATCACACGCACCACCAATCGCTCTTCGTGACAACCAGCACCGTCACCTCGGTTCCCAGTTGTCGATGCATTCCTGTCGGTTGTCCATCGTTTTGTTTCACAATGTTATTGTGCTTATCGATTCGCCAGTTTTCGTATTCCTTCAAGTCGGTACCCACGGGTAGGGGATATGTTGCTTGTGTGTAATCGTTTGATTCAGTCTTCAGCATTTAGACGTTGCACAAACTCAAATACATCACTCGTATCGGATTATATATTTTTCCTCTTTGACCGTGAACATTAATGAAATTAACAGCTATCTGTTTATTCTATTATTGCTCAAATCATAATATTAAAGAAGGATAAAATGTTTTCATTGTAATCGATTATCTTTATTCTTCGATTTTCTATCATGCAGATATCTAATACATACGATAAAAAAAATTACAAAAAAAAGAAAATTAATCAGGTATTTGCCAAACAATAAATATGATTATGTGTCTTAATTATTTTATTCCATTCAGTTCATATGTAATTACTTTATTTACATTAAGGTACTAATTATCAATATTTTTCCTAATAATTTATAACATTACCAATTATTTAATTTATTTTATACATCATTGATATATCTATGCATTTTGTTTAGTTTAATATTTAATTTAATAGCATGTTTAAAAAGTTATTTGATTTAAATAATATCCATTACCTCTCATTTGCTGATGACCTATTTATCAAATAACATTTATGGATATCAATTAAAAAATATATATACATTGAAAAAAGCCTCTACAATAACTTATTAATTGGTAATAGTTCACAAATATTATCAACGTTAATCATGATACAAAAAAAAAAAAATAAATAATTTTTATCAGATTTATATATTTTAACATAACCTATTTATATCTAATGTAGTTTCTTCTTATTTTTACAGCTTATTTAAAACAAGAACTCCGTAGAACAAGCATCTAAAATCTGAAAATTACAATGAATATTGATGACATGATTGGTAACGACAAAATGCATTCTTTTTGCTTACCTGTTGAATCATGTGTAGTTTGTGGCGACCGAGCATCAGGTATGTTAACAAATAATCTTAAGATATTAACTAGGTGCTCATTTAAATTGTTTGTCTTATTTAAATGACAATTATTAAAACATAGAAAAATGTAGTTCAATTATAATCAGAGTTTATTTAAAGATATTAAAAAGTTATTTTATGTTATTACATATATATATATATATTATTGCTTTCACTTGTTAATTAAAATATTGTTTTATTCTTAAACACTAATTTTTCTCATTATTATTTTGAAATAGTTAATTTAACTAATTAATTAACTAAATTTAAAAATTATCAATTATAATTTATTTGAAAACTGTATTCATATTAATTTATAAAAATATGTATAGGTTTTAAAATTTTTTCCCAGTGAGATATTTTAACATTTAAGTATTTAAATGTTTAGGTCGCCATTATGGAGCCATCAGCTGTGAAGGATGTAAAGGGTTTTTCAAAAGGTCAATCCGTAAACAATTAGGCTATCAATGTCGTGGTACTAAAATGTGTGAAGTAACAAAGAATCACCGCAACCGATGCCAATATTGTCGCCTTCAAAAATGCTTGTCTATGGGAATGAGAAGTGATTGTAAGAATTAAAAATTTTAAGATTCGTTTTATATATTAATAAATTTAATAATTATTGACTTTATCTAGTTTGATATAACATCATATTTTAAAAACAACTTTCATCCAAATTTGTTCTAAAATAGGTACCTACTGTAATTTTTTTTTAATTATTAGATTTACATTATAAGGTCAAAGTTAGATTAATACCTTTAGATAAATGAGCTGATGATCTTTTCTTTTTTTTCATAGCTGTGCAACATGAAAGAAAACCAGTGTCAGATAGAGTTGAAACTAATCATAACTTGCCTACTAGTCCAGACAATAATAACATTCCTACATTTTCCTATGGAAATAATTCATTTATTAAAAACGAAATGCCATTTATTAAAAATGAAATGCATTTTATAAAAACTGAAATGCCATATGTAGGACATCGTTCCATTTATAATGATCAAACAACAATTAATATGCTACAATCTTCAAGTAATATATTTAATAATTATTTTTATTTATTCATAAAAACTTAAATAATTAAATAATTATGCTTTATAATATAACACTAAAGTTTATTATAAATATTAATTTACATTCATAATAGATAAATTTTAATTTTCAGATGAAAATGACTCAACTGTCAGAAATCAGAATTATATGGATTATTATATGGCTGAGGATGAAGAATCATCAGCTAGTTGTTCTCCAAAAATTGAGCAAGATATTAAACCATTTAATCAAGACAATAAAAGCCTATTAGTAATTGCTTTAGATTCAATGACTAATATAACACAGGTAATACATAGATTTGTTTTACCTATTCAGACAATTTAAGAAATGTATGTTCTAAACAATTGTTTTCATATTTTTTTTGTTACTTTTACTTGTAATTACTTTAAATCAAAAAGTTATCAGATTTAAAGTTTTGATGTTTTTAAATTGGGCCCATCAATGCTTTTTAAAAGAAATATAAAAATCAAAAATTATTTTCATTTTATAATGTGGTAGTTATTTTATGTTATTTAGTTATTTATGTTTAAAATTATGTAAAATGCAGAGTGTAAATTTTCAAAATTTGGCATGATTTTAGTGATAATTATTAGAAAAATTAATATTCTGTTAAATAACTATAATATTTTGTTTAGCAAAATTCTAATGGAACTGAAGCATCATTTGAGAATGAAGTGCAAAGTTACATCGCTATAGATACATCTGAGGATGTAATGCCAGCTAGTAATGTTAACTTCCCATTTCAATCGCCTAGTCCTAAATATGCCTACTTAAATCTACATTTCATTTGTGAAAGTGCCTCAAGAATGTTGTTTTTGTCTATAAATTGGGTTCAAAGCCTTCCAGTGTTCCAGCTACTATCGTAAATTTATTTGATTTAAGTGTGTACAATAGTTAACTAATTTTATGTAAATAAATATTTTAGATTTGAAGTACAACTAAGTTTGTTAAAAAATTCTTGGTCCCAATTATTCATCTTGGGTTTATCTCAGTGTTCGCAAGTATTATCGTTGATACCAGTACTTAGTTCCATGATAACACATTTACAAAACGAAATGACTCATAACTCAACAAATTCCAGTAAAGCTAAAGAGGTAAATAAATAAATTCAGTGGTTAACTGTTAACATGTTAAACCGATACTAATTATTTATTAAATTAAATAAAAATATTTATTGAACAACATTAGGTTTGTATCTTATTTTTTGTTTTGCTTTATAATATTAAAGCAACAATTCATTAGTTTACCTCAATCAAAAATATTTAAATTAAAAAAAATTTAAACTATATATATATAAATGTTTTTTCCTTATATTAGCTCATCGATTACCTCAACAGAATACAAGATTATGTTACTGAAATGGAGAACATTGATATGAATGAAGTAGAATATGCCTATTTAAAATTAATATCTTTGTTTAACACCGGTAAGTTGTGTTATAGAAGAAAATAATTTTAAATAAGAACATTAAAATAACTAAATATTTTTAATAGATAATCCGATTGAAAGACAACAATTGTACAAACTTCAAGAAAAAACTGTCAAAGAATTAAAACAACATTTAGTAAAGGAATGTACTGTTGAACACCGTGTTGCTATATTATTATTAAGACTTCCAACATTACGATCATTTCAGCCTAACATCATTGAAGAAATATTTTTTTCTAGTTTATTGGGCAGTTTTCAAATTGACGCAATTATACCTCAAATCTTGAAGTTAAAAGGTTCAAGTACAGGTAATTAAATGTTGGATCTACAAATTAATATGATATGTCTTACATTTTATACATCCAATTATTTTCAACCAAATTATTTATATCTGAAATATATAGTTTTTAAGACAGTATATTTTATAACATATAACTAGTATGATAACAATATTGATTGGTAGATATTTCATATTAAACTTTGTGTTGGAAATTCAGACATCAATTTTAAAATATAGCCAGATTAAGTAACTTATATATGAGCATGATAAAAACATGGTTATATATTCATACTCGTATGGATTATTTTTAAATTCTACCATAAAACTGATTATTGAATTTTTATATTTTTTTTTCAGAATATGAAGATTTTGTTTCCAAGAATTATGTATCATAATTTTTATCATAAATACTTGTCGTTTCTAATTACATATGTTAAAACTAATGAAATCAAAAACTCGCTACAAACATTACTTACCTTCTAAGTATAACAAATGATTAAACATTTTAAAATTTATTTATTTTTCAAGTATTGTAAAGTATGTAAAAATTTTATATAGTATAATAAAAAATTTCATCATGTTTCAACTTTCAAATAACATAAATGTAATTAATGGACAGTAATAACATTTGCTTAGAACATCATTGATTTCATTAGAATATTTGATAAACTATTCATAAATATTCACATCAATAAATTTTGAATCAATTACCAGTGTCAGTGAATAATTGTACTCAATATATTAAAAAAAATATAAAATTAGCTAAGGACATAATTTTTTTTTCCTTTAATTTGTTTTTTGATTAAATTTTATAAATAATTTCATAACATCTAAAATTAATAAATAATTATACAGAAAGTACAAGTAAAAAATAATAAAATGATAAATTAATATCACATTTTTAGTAAACTTAAGGAAAAATGTTATTTTCAAAATGAATATTAACTTATTGAACTTTATTTAAAAATTATATGAAACCAGTCTTCCAATATGTCAGTAATTGATAAATTAAACATTTTTATACTTTTATTATTTATTTAGTTTCATTTTGTGATAATTTGTTTTACACATTTTTGAATTTCTTGATGTTAATATATAGTAAATATTTAAAACTTGCATTGAATTAACTATCAAAATATTTTTAAGAGAAAATTTCAAAATTAAACTTTTTGGAATTATGAGAATATTATCAGTCTTCATATTCACATTATTTTAAAGTTGCAGCAATGATTGATGATATCTCTAAATAAAATTACTTAAATTAATAATTAAATGGTTTATTCATATCGCATTTGGTTAATAAATTATTGCATTTAAAAGAATTTTAAAGAATCGTTGGTGAAATTTAGTTTTAGATTTGTCAATTATACTCTATTTTCATGAAATGTATTATTTTTAAATATGTTCAAATCCTCAAAAGATAAAATACATAGGTTTTTTAATTTTATGCATCCTTAGAGAACTTTTAATTTCAAAAATTCCTCAGCAATCCCTTTCAGAATATCTTAAAAAAATCAAGATATTGAAAGTCCATGGAAAATAGTAAAATAACATTGAATAAATGTAGGCAGAAAAAAGCTTAAACAATTTTACCTTTTTATTTATTTTAAGATATCATATTATTTGGTTTTTGTAATGTTTTATTATTGAATTAACATTTAAAATTGTATTGATTATTTCTCCAAGTGAAGTGAAATACAAGTCTTAACATTAATATCTATTCAAATTTTACTGTACATCACTTTTATATATATATTCATTTATAAGAATAACAATAATTTAAATGTATTTTGATCTATTGTCTGGGGTATTTCCAAGCAATTTTCTCATACTTTATTTTTTCTTAACTAATTGTTTTCAATAAAATAAATGGAAAATTGTTCATGAAAATAATAATAACAATAATAATTAAATTTCGTGGCCAGGATTTATGTGATTGTTTTAACATTTGTATTCAATTTTTTCTCAGTTGCTTAGTAATTTACAAAAAGAACAAAAAATAATACAAATTTAACATATAATTTTAAATTCTAATTTATTGGAAATTGGCTTGACTTTTAGGAGAAAAGGATGAAGCCCCTGTAGTTTCTTAGCTATAGCACTAATTATTTACATTATAAACTACCTTATGTTATGATTAAAATGTATTGACTTAGTTTCATAGTAATTTCTTATGAAGTTTTTTTCCAATATTTTCAATTATTATAATGTATTACTTACCTATAATCAGTTCTTCCACTAAAATTAATATTTCATGTAAAAACTATTCTTTAATTGAATGTCTCATGTAAAAAAAAAAAATATATTTTATAATAACACTGTATCAAGTATATATTATAATGATGATGTCAAAAGTTTGATTTTATAAAGAAAATTATTGGTACAAACATAAAGTATATAAATGTAACTTTCATTTTGAATCGGTTATTTAAGTAGATATTTCAATTATTGTAATTTTATTGTATGTATTCATTTATTAAAAAATGATGCTGCTCACCAGTGTTTTTTATTTGTTAGCAAATTAAACATTGCAAGGTTTCATTTATAATATAATTAAAATATTTAATGTAATAATCAGTGATTTATCATTAATTTTTATTTTAAACTTTTTAAATTTATGGGTTGTACTTATGTACATGAATAAGTTGTTATGATAAGCGTGTATTAATTTAAAAAAAATTTATTTTAGGGACATCGGGGAGTTGTAAGGCTTATTGTTTATATAATACATTCATTTTTATGTAATGTACTTTTACGACCATATTATAACCAATATATAATAATTAAGACTTATTTTTTTAAATTTAAATTACACATTTTTAAAACATATAGTGTATTCCTTTTATATACGTTGTATGTGCAATAACTAAAGTTTGTACTTAACATTTTATTTGTATACATATAATAAATGTTTATATCAATATTTATTAAATTACCTCAATTATATAAAAACAATTTTATTAATAAATAATTTACTTTTGTAAATCACAAATATGTTTTTTACAGGGATATTCCTTTATCGGTTTTCTTTGAAATGACCTCAGGGTTAAAAATTAAGACAATAAACGTATTAGATATATATTGTTGTATATTTTAGCTTTTGTTATATTATATTAGTAGTATATTTTATACTATACTTAGATTCTTTCTTAATATTTTGCTATGTTTATTGTTTTTTTTTCTTTTTTATAATTTTAAATTTAGATGTAAGTTTTAAGTTTTCATTATTTGAACTTTTAAATATTTAGAGTGATAATTTAAACATTTGACAATAAAATGCTGTGTTTTTAATTAGGTCATAAAAACTAAATAATTAGTTACTGTTATAATATTATTTTAATTTTATTTATTTATTTTTAATGTACACTATTTATAACTATCCAATTACACATTTATAATCTTAACTGATATACATTAGTTTAATATGTCATATTTTTGTGGCACACTATATGTGTATAGTTTTACTTGTACTACAAAATGTAATTTTATAGTGTATGAACAACTTACCACATTTATCATAAACTACATTTTTATTATGGTATAATACTCATAATATTTCAACATTTAAAAAGGTCTTTGATATAGATTTGTATTTGTGTGCTACAAATGTGTTACTTTATATGTTAGACATGGTTCAAAAATTGTGAATGTTATTACTTTGCTTTCTTTTACTCTAAACTGTAGTTATATTTTGTGGTCAATATAATTTCTTTCTTATCATGAGAAATATATAAATCATAAATTTTAAAATAACTAAGTATTTTATGTCTATATATATATATATATATATATATATATATATATATATATATATATATATATATATATATATGTTTGTTTGCCTTCTGTATATGTACATTACATGTATATGCCCACGACACTAGTTTTTGCAAAAATCACATTTTATGTTTTTAATTTGATAAGAAATGGATACGGGATATTTTTATTACAAATAACATTGTATGTGTTTTTATAAGAAATTTTATTATTATTATTTTTGTTATATTTTGTTTTGTTTTATTTTTATTTTGAATTAAATAATTATTGTTTATTGTTACCTTTGAGGTTTTATTTATTTTTATTAAAATTGAATCAATGTTGTACTAATTTCAAATTTGTTTTTTTTTTTTTTTGTCAAAGATATGTAATTATTAGATATTAAGCTTAAATTGTGTGTTTTACCGTTTTAATCATAAAAAGTTACTATAATATACATACATATATGCCTATTAATTTTTCTACGTCTCATAAAAATTGAAAATTCCTGTGTTATTTCAAATTTAAAACTATGCAAGCAGTTACCTTAATCTTGATATTAAATCAAAATAATTATCTTTGAAACTGCTGCATTATTTTAAGAAAGGGTGACCAATTATAAATGTGACTGAACATTGTTTCTTAATGAGTTATTTATTTTTGTCCAATATTTAGATAATAAATTTCAGACTTATTTTAAGTAATAGCATTTAATCAGGCTTTTTTTTAAGGATTTTTTCCAACTGCACAAATAAAATATATGCAACTGGGGGACGGGCTTCACCACCACTCTGCGCATTGATTTCTTTGAATCTGAAAAAGCAGATAATGAATCCAAAAACGCAGAAGTAGTTAACATTGATTTTATTAACCAATTATTTAAACAGTTTTATGTCATATTTATCATTTATTTATTTTTATTTATATTTCATGAACGCATGAATGCAAATTGCTCTATAATTACAATAATAAGCAAACATTAATATTATAATTATATAATTTATAAAAATTTATATTATAAAATATGAATATCTAAATAATAATATTTTAATTTGTAGAATAAGTTGTTCAAAAGAAACTAGTTATGGTTTGGGGATTAGAGTAGGTAAAGATTAAAGAAAATAATATTTAACTGATATTATATGTAAGACGGAAATATTAATTTGATGAAAATGTATTTATAAATGTAATTGCGAGCCCAGTAACCGATTTTTTTAAGTTACCTTTTCAGTCTGGTCAACACATTTCGCTACTTCTATTAAAAACTTAAAGACGCCACATGACTGATGCAAAAAATTTTATTTATATGAGCGTCGCGTTTACATATATACCCAAACTACTAACGACCGCGACGGGTTAACATAAATATGTATAACACGAAAACAAGCGAATTTCAATAACAATTATCTAATATAATATACAAATTGATTAATTCGATATCAGTTTTTGTAATAAAATCAGGGCTTAAAACAAGAAAAAAAAATTTACATTTTAACGTTATTCAAATTTTGGATAACGACTAATATTTAGTCAATTTTTGGTTAAAATTTATTATCTAAGATTATTGCGCAACTACTTATTGTTATAAAAATGTATAAAATTTCATACAGTAACTCCCACAAGACTTTATTTAATATTAGCCGACCCGTCACGGCTTCACCCGTGATTGGTTGTTTAATTTGCCTTCGGACGATGATATATAGAATTTTGTATTCAAAGTCTATCGTTTAATAATATCAGCAAGTTTATATAAAAACGGTTAATGAAAACGTATTGAAATGTTTCTAGCGGAATTAATGACAAATATATTTTTATTAAAAATGAATACAGATACAAAAGAAATGCTTAGTAATTTATGGTTGATAAAGAATTTTATATAATTATGTATATGACGTGTATATAATAGTATATGACGTTTTTTTGTTTTATTTCCTGTTAATATTAAAATCATAAGATTATTCTGGTACTCAGTTCGAGAAAATCCCACGTATAATTGTTCATGTGAAAAGCACTGTTTGAAGATTTACGCCAACGTATCTGAATGTTTGACCTTGAGCTTTGTTTATCTTAATTGCAAAATAAATTTTAACAGGGGATTGAAGCCGTTTGAATGAAAACTGCAAATCAGATGGAATCATGGAAATTCTCCTTTTGCTGGCCTTATAAGAATGACGGCTTCTATAATATTATTTCGCAACGATTTTATTTGTAATCTTGTACCGTTATATAACTTCGGTGGTTGAAGATTAGGTTAGCGCGGTCGTAGAAAATCCCTTACGATTTTGTATGGTATAATATAAATATATATAGATATGTAACTTAATATAAAAAATAAAAACTAAGATTCCCAATTGTATTATCCTGCACCTCAACTTGAATGAATAAGGTTTAGTCTTTTGAGTATTATGAACGAACCAAAATTTATAATTATAGAAGGAACAATAAACATTTTCTGTACAACGCTAAAAATAACAGCAATAATTATGAACCTAACCTTTTTTTTCCCCTATATTTAATTTTAAAATATATGATAAAGTCCGATTATTATAAACTAAATATACATATATAAACGAAAGTTTAATAATAATGTAGGTATACCTAATTATATATTTTTTAAATTTTTTAATAAATTGTTTTCTGTTTTGTTATTCATTATCATATTCGATTATCGTTTTCAATATGTTATTTGTTATACATTTGGAATATTGAAGATCAATTTTAATATGTTATTCATTAAAAATTTAAATCTTCTATGGTTTGTGGAAAGTTATTCAATAAATTATCTATTTTAATCGTTATTTGAAAAATTAAATGTTATTATGATAATGTTACAAAAACGCTTTGAAGGCCTAATTAAAATATATAATATTTTTAATTAGTTCATTTTTAATAATACATTTTGCTTGTACACCAGTGCATGGGCGCCGTGAGGGGGGTGCAAGTGCACCCCCCTGGCTTGACAAAAATGAAATTGTAGTCGTCAAAAAAAAAACTAAAATAACTTTGTATCATCATACAATTTGAAAAAATATTTTTACGTATTTAACCAATGCATTATTATTATTATTATTATTATTATTATTTCTAATTATTATTATTACGTATATAAGCATTATTTGTAAATCAGCGTATACCTACTTGCACGATGCACCCCCCTGATAAAATTCCTGGCGACGCCTATGCACCAGTGGCTAATGTATGTGCGTTACGACAAAATTGTTGCACTCCAAAATCTCAAATGTTCACCCTTAAAAATAAAAGCGTGTACCTAATTTGTCATAGCACGATGATCTATAAAGTATAAACTATACTTTGCGTTCATTACTTCTTCTATTATTTTATAAAATCAATTTAACAGTTACATTTTATTGTGCATTCCGAATAATAGCCACTGAAATCGCACCATTCACGTACCTAGTCATTTGTACACGAGCCGTCACAAAGTAAAAATAATAATTATATAACACACAAAAATCTACGTATTAATATTAATTAATAATTTTATCTTGACGGCGATCACAAGCCCGTGAATGATGCAAAACATGTGCTTTCTTATTCACTTGTGTTGTCACATATAAATAAAAAAATTAAAACATGTACGCAGGGCTTTATTAAGGCATTGTAAGGCCCTTAGGTAAAATAAAAATTTGGCATTTTACTCTGATTTTTTATTTTTTTATTTTTATTTATTTATATTAATTTTATACGATAAAAGTTGTATTCTAAAAACAAAGTTCATATAAATCCGAGATCCCCAAATAACGGAAGTCATCCTCAATTGCCTATCCTACTAAATGGTAAATATGATCCTATATAAATGGTATGCACACGTACGGTTTCAAGAAATAAAATGTCAAGTTGGAGATAATCGGCAATGATCGATGATAATGTGATATTATATTATATACATTATATATATATATATATATTTTTTTTTAATATTCATATTCAAAATGATTAAAAATAATAATAACTAAGCAACATATCTTTGAATTTTCCATTTTATAAATTGATTAGAAGTGTATGATACAAATTACCACAAGTTAGCAGCACGCTATCGCAAATTACGAACAATATTTAGTTCAAAATCAACAAGTAAAATTAAAATAACTTATTTAGTATTTCATAAATAAAAATCCAATTTAACATGGTTTGAGTGTATTTAATCTTAGAAAATATGGAATATAACATTAAAAATTTAAAAATAAACATTAAAGTCAGTTGGTGAAAGGCCTGAAATAGCTTATATTTTATACGTAAATAACAATATAAAACAGAACATATTATTATTATATATTATAGATGTATAAATTATTATATAAGTGATTTCAATTAGGGAAGACCCATAATTCTTGCCGAGTATCTTGTGTTATTAACAACGACGATACAATGTGCAAGATGTACGATTTTAGTTGGCTCTTGACAAGAAATAACCATTTGTACATTAACTATTTTAATAGTAATTATTTACTGATATTTAAACTTATGTTTTTCAATTACCAAGCCATTTAAATTAATTTTTTAAAACTCAAATAAATCAACATCATAAGCACAATATATTCATAGATGATTATAAAATATAATTTCTTTCCAATAACCACTTCTTTACTAAAAAAATCGAGATTTAATTCGAAAATCGTAAAACCTAATTTGCAATTATTTGCACTTAATTGGTATAGTTTTCGAGTTTGTCTGTCGACTTGAGGCTAATTTCATGTTTGTTGTATGTATACCTTCATATAATTTATCAAAGGTTTCTGACAAAAAAAAAAAAAATAAAAAAATAGTGTGTATTTGTGAGTCACGTCGACTATATGTGGTTTTACTATGATTTATTTATTTATTATTATTTATTAATTTTTATTATAAGGTTGTCAACTATGAGTTATTTATATCGACACATAATTCAAAATGAAGAAATGTGCGAACATTTTATAAATACTTCGTTTTTTACCACTTGACCAAATATGAACCAAAATTAAGAACCAAACAATTTGTGGTGTTTAGTTGATAAATTCGCTAACAAAATAAATATTTCTTATCCGACTACATAGATATCTTACAAATTATTTGTGCACTACTTTATGTGAATCTCACGAGCCGCTAATGGAAGCGACCGAGTTGATTCAATGGTGAAGAATGAATCGCTTCATTGGTGACACTGATTATTTAATAGAACTGAAAGTCAAAGAAAATTCAATGATTCAATCTAGTCTTTGATTCAATTCTAATTTATTTTACTGTAGCTTGTGGTTCTCAGTAACTAGTGTCCTGTTTATGTAAAAATCCTGTCTTGTTATATTATCTGTGTTTATTTTACTTCTAAATTATCGCAGTAATTCTATGATATTATTTTTACGTGACTTATAAATTTAACTATAATAAGACAATTATTTTTTTTATGTCATTTTTATTAAATTAATAGTTTTAAAAAATTTAAATTAGCCCTCTAAATTAATGTATACATAGTAATAATAATAAAAATAAAAATGTATTGAATCTAAAATAAAAATAAAACATATGATCATAACATATTTTCATCAAAAAATATTTAAAAAAAATTAAAAAACCGACATAAAATAACGGTAGATGCATATTGGACGAGTACTAAACTAAGTATCAATACTATGAATGTACAACAAATGTCACAATTTTTATTTTGTGTACTGAAACGATGCTGTATTGTTTCGCGTTTGTTAGATAGACGAAGACAGTAAGTATTAACGGTTATCACGTCACGTTTCCGATGGAGAAATTAACAAAATTATCATATGTATTTTTAATTATTTTATAAAAATTTGAAGGGAAAAAAATCTTTAATATAGAACATAAGATTTACAAAATTATGTATAATATTTATGATGCTTACATTTTCATAACAACAATTTTTTTGACATTGGACAGCCACACAGAAAAACCATAATACAAAGTTGTTTGGAAAATATAATTGCATTCAAACCTTGTACCGGCTACACCTACCTATCAATAATTTTGTTCGTTTAATCGCTTAGTCTTATACCGACCTACACTTACATATTTTAATTATAATCGCGAACGTACAATAAAATCGATAATGCGGTTCACGCTACTCATTATCTAGGTGTTTTAATATTTATAATTATATTACTGTCAAGTTTCCCAGAAAAAATGCTCCCTCTGCCATCCTCGATTGCGCACACATAAATTATCCGTCACAACCGTCAATTTCGTCGATCGAATTTTTGTCGTGTACCTATTAGAAATACAGAGTAGTGCATATTATTATTATTGTTATTATAATTAATTACCATACATCGAACAACATGTCCGGCACCAATTCGAAACGTTGGAGCGAAACACCAGAAAGCTCAAGTAAGTTAATAATAAGTAAGTAAATTATTATTACTGTAATTACATCTACCTATTTCGACAATAATTTAACTCTTTTCGCTTAATACATCGGTACATTATTATTATTAATATTGTATGATAAAACGATTTAAATTGTAGTTATAAGAGACATGGCTACGTGTTCACGCCATGCTTATTCGAGTTTTATATGAGAATTATATATATATTTACGACGAGAGGCAGTGCATTTTATAAGGAATTTTCATTGGGCGACAAAAAATGTTTTTCTCAAAATAGTCATTGTATAATACCATAATATTATACGTTCGTTTCGCATTATATCGCCCAATCTTTCAAAATACTGTCGACAGAGTATAATCACTGGGCGACATTTGTGTCGCCTAGTTAACTAGTTAAAAAATGCACTGATGAGAGGGATCAAATTTAAAAATATCAATTCTATTTTCAATCTTCAAAGTATTACTTAGGGCTGTGCGTTGATTGAAGTTTCAAGAATTCAAGTTTGTAGAAACATTTGATGCAATGAGATTTTCAAGCCTTCAAATGAATATTCCTATAATTCAAATCTTAACCTACAATTTTTGATTTTAAAAATAATGTTGTCCGTAGTTTTATCGTTCCAAATTTTTAGTGAGTACGATTGATTTATTTGAACCGATTATGCGGACGCCACAAATGTAGAACATAGCAAATTTGCGTTCATCAGTTTCAATATTAGATAATGATCTATAATAATACTTTAAAGAAAAGATATTATCTGTGTTTTGTTGGTCGGTTTTTCCGACATATTAATTTTATTATAATGTTAAAGCTAACATCACTTCTGAACTACTGAATGCAAATTTGCTATGTCAGAGACAATACAGCGAATATGGCATTCTCTTAAGTTATGTTACTTAAATGTATACAAACTCAAAGTGAGATTTGGTAAGCTAACCGCTATTATTACAATGTTTTATGTTATGTACTTATTTATCATCGCATTACCTAAAATTATCATAACTTTTAACTGTTACATACTCATTTTTATTAAGTCTCTCCCGGTAACATATGATATATAAGTTCATGCTCGATAATTATTGTTCGTTCTTTACACATCATATGTGTATGGATAACGGAATATATTTTTGAGCAAGAAAAAAAATGTAAATAAATTGCAACACACGTACTAATAGACTAGGTTAAATATTGGTTGGCGAGTATCCAATTTGAATCGACATTAAATAACATTATATACCGGTGAAATTTCGTGATATGCTTTACTTATTTTTATTATAACTTCTATTGATTACATTAACAATTTCAATTAATTGATTAGTAAATAGCACAAGTTAGGTTTAACCCATTTATGCAGATGTAAAACGATTTGAATAAAGTGTTCGCAATGATTATTGTTACAGATATATTTATGATTTTCATTAAGTATATAAAATTAACAATATTATAGCGATAAAAATATTTAATTATTGTTTATAATTTCAATTTACGCGAAAAGAACAAGATTTATTTTACTAGCGTTTCTATTTAATAGTGTACTAACTACCTACTCCTAAAGATAATGTTTGACTTTTATATCTATAGAAATCATTTACTATTTATACTATATAACAAGGATGGACATCTGGTATTTTCGTATATTTTCTTCGTATTTTTTTTTATCCGGCCTGTGCTACATTTTCAAATCACTTCATAATATCTTAGCTTTTATCAGTATTTAATTTTACCTCATTAATCATAAAATGTAGGTATTCTATTTTTCAATACTATTGAACTCTAGCTATATCATTAGATGTCTAAATATATATCCATATTGGCATAGCTAACTTAGCTATAGGTATTAGTCACTTATTTTATTTTATTGGTTCAGTCATAAAATTAAATTATTTAAAATAAATGCTTATTATTAGTTTTAATGATCTTTTTTTTTTTAATTTTCGAAGTCTTTATTATGGCAACCAGATTTTAAAGTTTTAAAAATTGACTCTCTAGTTATTTTGAATTTCCTATCCCTGCTATATAATATTAATTTAATAAATTATCGTAGAACGTTTTGTACCTACTGAAATATTTGTAAATTAATAAAGCCTAAACAAAAAATAGTAAGGATACAAATATTATAATAGTATTTTAATAATCTCGTTTTTTTTTTTTTTTATTATGTGTTATATGTCGTTTACTTACGAGCAATGCATAGACTTATTGAATATTTCAGGGGCGAGGGATATTATGTTGTATAGAAAAAATAGATGAATTAGTAAAACCTAAATTGACGAATAAAAATTAATAGAGCCAATTCAGAACATGTATTTTTCAATAACACCAATTTAAATAATACACTATTTTAAAGAACACTTGTACATACACACAAATCATGAATAACATAATAATGGATATTGTTAGTATTGCAGTCAGATGGTGTCGAGTCATGTGACCTATATCTTAAGAACTTTTTTTATCTAAAATAATTTATAATAGTCTATACATACAGTATTACACATTATGGAAATCAACTTTTTGTTTATTATTAAGTACCTATGTAAAAATAAAATATATTTCGATACGTATAAAATGTTTCATTACATTTTTAATTGAAAATATGAAAATAGCAAAACTAGCCATACAAAATGTGATCAATTGCCATACCTACCAATTAGTATTTCATAAACAATATTGTATTAAATATTAGGTATGAATATATAGAAATATAATTTATTATAACGTACCGTAAAACTGTCAGAGTTGTAAAGATGGGCTGCTTTCAAAAGTATAATAATCATTCATTTTGATAAAACTTTTTAGCTATTAAAAAATCTGTGCATTATTTCACAACAATTTATGAAAAATTTAATTAAAAATTGTATTCGATATATTTTTTAGTTATATGTAGGGCTAGGATTTATATGCATTTGCATGTTTTTTTCCTAAATTTATTAATAAATAATTTATTGTTAATTTTAAATGGTGTTTTTTTCATAAAATCGATCATTTTTGGTTTATTCGTTAAATTTTTGTAAATATAGAGTATAAATATTACCTATCTAATCTTATCTTGGTTAGACAACCGATAGAATCACTTACATATTGTTAAACGACGGATACAGTGAGACAGCACAGGTTAGTACAGCATTTCAGGTATTTCAGTATTTAAATATAAGCAAGCATAACAAAAATATTAATTTAAAACCCAAATCTAAACAGTTTTCATTAAAAATACATTAGAAAACTAAAATAAACAAGCAAATTTTTCTCTAAATTTATGTCAAGCAATGTTAGAATCTGATGTACCTTTATGGAAATTAAATCATCCATCATTTAAAAATTGTTTAGAAAATAAACTAGTAAGTGTATTTTTGACCAGTCTAAAATTCGCAAAAATTAAACATTTACAAAATGATTTAGCTTAATTGAAATGCAATTTTTATTTTTTCACCTAAGCTATTATTAACTTAGAAAGAAGAACACTATCTCTTGAGGAAGGCTTAAAAATTATTTTAAATGTGAAAGATAAACTGTATAAATGTAACTGGAGGGTAGCAGAATTGGTAAAAACTAAAATGGATTTTATACTGAAAAAAATAAGGGATTTAAAACACTTTTAAAAATTCATAGAATTATAAGAGTTTTATGAAAATGAAAAAGAAGATATTGATATTAATTTAACTAAGTTTTAGTCAGTATAAATCTATTTTACGTTCGAATCGCCGGTCGTTTATATTTAAAAATTTGAAACAACAGATCATAGTAGTATGCAATAATTATATAATATAAACTAATATTTTATGTAAATGTTATTATGTAAACTAATATTTAATTTTATTAATAATAAATTATGAATTATGATAAATAATAATATTTTAGAAATAATAAAAATTTGTTTTTGCATATTTTGGTAAATAAAATGCATATTTTATAATTTTTTATTGCGTATAAATCCTAGCCCTAGTTATATTTAATATGTATGTATAAAAATAATGTAATAATACATTTTGGTTTTACAATAAATTTTACTAATTTAATTATTATTAAAGAATGAAATTTAAAATCTTTTTTTTTAGTATTCTTATAACTGTTTAACATTAATCATTTAAATTTCAGAAACGTTGGAAGTTGAAAAAAAAATTGTTGGAAAAATTTTGGACAGTGATTTTACTTGTTCAATTTGTTTGGATACATTTAAAAAGGTAAGATATGAATATGAATTCACTTTTATTATTTCTCAATGTTTTATCGCATTAGGAAATCGGAATAACGCAATATATTCATTTGGTGGTTTACCATTAAAATAATATAATAAAATATAATACATATATAATTATATAATATAATTTACGGATAAATGATAACTGCATACCAAGCCATTGGATGTATAATTTATATTTATACAATTTATGTGTTAGTACATATATAGTTTATACATATTGTTTATATTGTTTGTCTTGGAAATATGAATATTTTCATGTTATTGAATAAAAGCAATTGTTATGTCACGTTATTCGTAGTCAATAGAATATTGGTGATTTTTTTATTTGCTACACGTTAAGTACATTCCGTACATACATACATTCCGATGTATAATGACATCTGAATACCATTCATGTCCTAATTCCTCTAGATGACATGATTTTTAGATTAGAACACACTGCTAAACGCACTGCATGTACAGGTTAGGGAAACTTTTAATAAAATACATAAAGATTGCAATAAATATATGCGATGTGCGATAGACATTTTCCACTCAACCATTTTATCGACGGGTGACGATTACGAGTTTTAGTATGTCGCCGCTGCGAGTTAGTTACTGTTTTAATAGTTATATTGTAAAGCCGGTTCCACATGGCCTACAACATCATAATCGCCAATGCTTTCGTGTCAGAAAGCGATGCGAGATAACATTGCCTAATAAACTACAGAAGTGATGATCATCCTTTCCTAAAATGTCTAAATTTCTGGTAACATATATGTATACATCATCAATATTAGTTAAATTAATGGGTAACGAAAATACATATTTTAAGTATACATTCATTTTTTCGAGTGTCAAAAGAATTATATAAAACTATTATAAATTAGCTCTTGTTTAGTCTGTAGCTCATACATATATAGTCAATAGACAACCGTAATTATGATATAATAATAGATAATACCATTCAGTGCCGTCCCGAGGGCAGGACAAACGGGGCACTTGCCCAGGGCCTCGCGTTTTAAGATAGCTTTAAATGATATCCTGTCCATTATGAAATAAATAAAAAAAAACAGTTTTAGCGTTTTATCCACGACTTAGAATTTAGATTGTTCTAAGTTACCATCGACACACAAGCACACTAATTTTCTGTATTTTAAGTATTTAACTAAAAGATATTGTGTTGTTTTACTAATAACAATTAATAAAGTTCAAAATTTTTATTTTAGTTTCAATATATTATGTGTTCAGGGGCCTCAAACTCTTATGATGACCAGGGCCTCGCAAAACATCGGCACGGCACTGATACCATTTAATGGTGGATTAATAATTTCCAAAACTTATATTACTCATATTATAAGTTATTTATGGTTATATAAAATTCACTGCTAGAGAACTTCTACATACAATGTTCAGACGATGACAAATCGATTCTAAATGTTTAGCCACATAAATCAAGTTTGCTTTGTTTTTATTTTTCTAAATAATTTTTATGAGCATCAGGTATTTTGTTTTCTTTAAATAAACTTTTATTAGAAACGTGGAATTAAAGATTTTAATTTGGTAAAAATATTGTACTGCGAGAAATGAAAAAAATTGTTTTCTTTTAAATTTCAATTACTATTTGCATTTTAAATGTCTTGTCTTTATGGTCATCCTCGACAAAAAATTATAAGACGCCTATGGATAATCTATTTACCGTCGTTGTATTATACGACCGACACGAAGCCGCATATTGCTTAAAATAATTTTATTTATGTAAATGCTGTTTTCGCTAAAAATAAAGGTTTTATTTCCTATGTTTACTCGCGTATAATCTCTAGTATAGTACTATTGTTATTGCGTGTGCGATGTATAAAAATTGTATGCTGTTAAATTTAACAGCACTCAAGAGAATCCGTATTTGAATAAAGAATAATCATTTTCAAATGTAATTCTTATTTGCACGTCTGCTTGTATACATATTTAAAACTACTAAAAATGTTGAAGATATTTTTGTCAAATAAAAATACGTTTTATTTTCATATTGTCATTTCTTCGAGTTCGTATTTTATGTTCGTATTTTATAAAAGGTTTATGATGTACACTGTACAGTATATTTTTATCTACATCATTTTTATTTTTTTAATAGTAATTTAAGCAATATAATATATGTGATTACAGTATGAATCTATATTTGCCATAATATTATTATATAAATACAAAGGATTTTTTGAGTTTTAATTTACGATTTTTTCGTCAGACAAGTAGATATGAAGAATATAAAATGTACAGGTATTTGTATGAAGATTGCGTTTTATTCCAGGCGGTATTCATAACGAGTCCAACGCGATATTAAACACTAAACTGAAAACTTTGCCTCAAAAAAAAGTAAATGTCATGTTCTCCGCATTACTCTCAGAACTCCTGGAGTTCAGTAGTAAGATACATAGATTACATCGTTGCATTAAGCACTTGAAAAGACCTCGTTTATAGTTGTTTTCTTAAAATTATGGACTACAGACGATTTGTGTTACACATATTTATGCATGTACAACCGTAACCATATCGTATTGATACACACGGAAATGCTGGTACATAACCACTTGCCATGTTGTACAACTCGTATAATATAAACGGCTGCTCGTATCTCACTGATTACAGGATACAAGTATTCTGGCTGCCCTGCAGAAATTAAAATAAAAAACATTGTTGAAAAACCCACTGACTGATATTTCAATTTGATTCCAAAAGATAAATAAATTATCTGCACACCAGGGGCGTAGCCAGGGGGATGTTACAGGTGTAGTAACGCCCCCCTTCCAGCTGAAGTATACTTATGTCTTATAAAGATATAGATGCATCATTAACCGTTTATTTATCAAAACGAAAATAACAATAATTATTACGATAACAATAATGTAAAGCAATAAAGAAGAACCCGGCGTTAATTATAATTTTAAACTGTTTTTATTTTTATTTTTTATTAATAATTATAATATTTAAGATAAAAAATTTAAAATTTTAATAAAAAAATATTCTCATAAACTATTATCTATTCACTTGTAATTCGTTTTTACAAAAATATAGGTAAAGGTATAATTTTTATGTGTATAATTTTGTCAATTAATTTTAAATAACACCTCCCCTTTGAAATTCCTAGCTACGCGCCTGCTGCACACGGTTCACATGCAGTATATCCAATTTTTAATATCGACCACAAAGAGAGGAAAAAATTATAAATATGATACTGATATGGATTTTGAAAAATGTCGTTCAATGTGCTCGCTTAAGCCGCTGCATTGTATGCAGATTCGAACATGTGCAGTCAAATCGTGTTGACACGTGTGCGTTAAAAAAGGCACGTTGACGTTTTACCTGCCGTCCGCAACATAAATTATTAAACATGTACCACCGAAATAAATTATTGCAATATGATTGTTATCGATGTGTTTAACAATCACGTATGGACGTATTAAAAAACATAGAAGTACAAACCATATCTCATTATTATATGCGCGTACAAAAATCAATTGTGTAACATTCGTATGGCTGCATGATTGAATACGTTATTATTCATTAATTTATTACATTATACAATATATATCTACGACAGCTTGTTTTTGGATAAACGTTATAATATAGGCACTGTATGCTCATTAGTCATTGTCAAAGAAATATAATGTACCTATACACGTATGTATTGTTTTTTCTTATTTTTTTTCGTTACGCGTGAAATTTGCCTTGCTAATCATCAATAAATACGTATCGATAAAATGTCATTATAGTTTTCACATAAAAGTTTCCTCAGAATTGAAACGTTGATAAAGTAGTCATTTATTGGGTAATATTCAAGGTACAGTGTACTGTAACCAACCGTGAACTTATATTTGACCTACGGAATGAAATCTTTACTTTGGCATGTAGCTGTATATTTAAAAATTTAATAACTATGGCCAATAAGTTTACTATTATAATCATTATATATATTGACACCTTTGGGTGTAGAAAAAAATTATAATGCAATCATCGTAAGATCAGATTGTTGTTGGTTACGAAACTGAAATAGGTTTCAATTAAAATAGTATAACTAAACATAATGTTCAAAATGCATTACAAAGATAATTATTTAATACGCTACAATAACATAACATTTTTAAATCAAAAATATTTTAAGGTAAGTACTTAAAATTATTTTTTTTTTATCACAAAATTTGTTTAATATTATAATAGAAAATAATGTTATTAAATTATGTTCGAAAGTAATGTAAATATTTACATTATGATTGAATATATATTAATCTTCCTACAGCATTAATTTTTCTTATTAATCGTAAAAATAAACCCTCTAAAACCTAAATTAAATATAAACTGGAAAATTAAAACTCTAAATCTATAGTAAATCAGATAAAATATTCATAAAAAAAAACTAAAATAATTGCTCCCGATATTAAAAAATTGTTCGAAGACTTCAATAAAAGAGTAGCCAGTGTATATTAATGTATCTTTTTTGTCAATCATCAAAATAATTAATATAATTTAATTTTATTAAATATTTATTATTCAAAATTTTTCTTAACATTCAATTTTATTTTTAAAAAAATTGCCAAGTGGGTAGGTATTTAGTGGATTTTAGTGAGTGTACTAATGTAATTTTTATGTAATTATTAAGTAATTATAATTGAATTTTTTTTTTAGCTTACAAGTTAAATTAATTACACGTAAAATACGTACAAATCGATTTATAGATGCTTATTACATGCGTCATGTTGTACATATAAAGTTTTCTCTCCACTATATATTTGAAATACATAAATTTTAATTTTAATTGCTCATTTTCGAAAAATGATTAGTGGAAATATATTTAAAAAATATACATTTAATTACACTAACTTAACAGTTTCTTTTGTTGTTTTTTAACATTTTACTAGCCATCTGTATTGGAATGCAAACATGTATTTTGTTCCAAATGTCTCAAGGATTGGTTATCTGCCCAACGCACGTGCCCAATGTGTCGAAAATTCATAATCAAAGATCCGGTTCGGTGTCCATTGTTGAGAAAACTTATTTCAGACATGCAGGATTCGGTTTCTACGTCGAATACGCCTAGTAACAATCGCCGTAGAACCAGTATGTATTTTATGGTAAACAATGTATTATATACATAATAATGTATATAAACTAAAATGATTAGTATAAAAAATGACAGTTGATTTTTCAAAAAAATAGGTATTTAATTATTTAGTTGATAGATTAGAAGTACGTATGTGTACGTATATTTTAAAAATATGATAAGCCCCAAATAAAATATTAATTGAAATGATAGTATATCTTTATATATATATATATATAAAAATGGAGACAAAAAATTCGAAATTGCATTAGTTGAGAACGGCTGGGCCGATTATCTTGATTTTTTTTTAAAATGATAGAGAATGTCGTGGAGCGGGTTTATAGGGTTTATATATGGACCTAACTCCACCCCCGGGAAGTGGTCAAACAGGAATTTTGAGATTTACGAATTTTTGTTTTTGTTTATAAATGGTTGCTATGGGGGTTATAAGATTTGAGAATAATATTTATTTATTAGTGGTTAATATAATGAATTACCCGACGTTGCAAGGTAACCAAAAAAAAAACATAAATAAGTACTTTGAATATTTTCTATTTGATTGTGTCATTAAAAATGCCAAGAAGACGCCAGAATGCCAATTTTTGTCGTAGAACAAATGCAGCTACAAACATGAGAAATAGAATAGCGCAAATAACAGACGAACAATGCCAATCCGATAGTGCGAATGATTCGTAGTTGACTCACGCAGAGCAAATGACCAACTACGCCAACAGGTACATCGAACATTTATATCTGATTCATTCCTGCGTCTAGCATTCCAGTATGAGCCCGATATTGAATATTATGCTCATTCAAAAGTAGTAATTTGTGCTATGGACAAGGAATACCCGCACTGCTATGCTCTCCAATTCAAAAATGAGCCAGTCTGGATGTGTTGTGCGTCAGGAAAGATGCAACTACCTGAAATTGAAACACCACCTGAACCATTGAACGGTTTACTTATCGGTACAGATCCAGATTCTAACGTGTTCCTGAAGTCAATTAGAACATTCAATTCATGTTTTCAAATGACATCGTTCGGAGCAACAGAAATAGTTTATTATATTAATATTATTATTTATAATAATATTAATAATTATAATTAATATTAATATTTTATTATAATTATATTATTATTATATTATTTATTTTTATTATTATTATTATTATTAATTCACCGTATTATGTCAAACTTGGTATAACTTTGATACTTTATTAGATTTAAATCATACACTAAGGTACGTACAAACAGCACTAGGTCCGCGATCTACCGCAGGTAGATTGCCTACCTGATAATATACTGCTGTGAATCAGAATTTTTATTCCGGAGAGAAAACTTAAGATAAATCTAGAACATCATCCACCGAATATTAAATAACGAGTTGAACAAAGTTAGAGTCATATAGAGTTGGTATATTTAACGAGCAACGAAGTGCACGGGATCAGCTAATATATATATATATATATATATATATATATATATATATATATATATTTATATATACAATTATAAGGATTTTGGTTTATTGAATAAAACATTTAAATGTATGTTTTGTTGATCATACTTTTCGATTGACCGAGGTATATATAAATTCAAATGCTTACTTCTTTATAATAAAATGCACATGATCGTATATGAAAGTATAAAAAACCGGATGGGCCTCGCTCTGCTGTACACTTGGGGGTGAAGTGCGACTCTTCATAGGATAAGTCATTATAATGGATTTGTTAAATTTGAATTCAATGATAGGTATCATTGTATACGAAAAAGGATTCTGAACGGAGATGATATGTTTGTCTAGAATATAATACAATGTTATTTATAAATATTGTATAAGTATATTTTATTTTTAAACGAAAAATTTAGAAAAACCGAAAATTTTAATTGTCTATAAATAAGTCAAAATATGTCAAAATACTTTGAAATTTTAACCATGTATAGAAAACGTCAATATAAAGATTTAATGATAATTTCAAATTGTTGCGGTTTTTCGTTTTTGAGTTAGAGCATTTTAAAAAAAACCGATATCTTTGTCAGTCTAGAATATTATACATTATATTATATTTTACATGTAATTTTATGTCAATATTTGCTGTTCAAACGCTTATAAAAAAAAATTGTGCCTATGGATTTTAATAATTTTTGAATGACAATAAGAACTACTTCTGTGGAATCTTCTATTAAATTTTCAAGTATTTTGTAGGAGCCAAATTTTTTTAATCACCGATTATAAAAATAAAATGTAAAAAAAATCGAATATTTTAAATGCCTATAAGTGGCTTAAAAATCAATATTATATTTTGAAAAAAATATGACATAAAGGAAATACCAATCTTAACAGCTGGTAGAAACTTCAAAAATCTGCGACTTATACTTTTTGAATTATAACAAATATTAAAAATCGTTTGAGAATAAATCGCTGTTTTATGCAATTTTGTAAATATTTAAATTTCAAACAGTCATAAAATTTTTTCTCTAAATCCGGTATAAATTTTTTTAAAGATTTTTGAAGAGTAGCTTATAGATAACCTAGTGTTAAAATTTTGAACCTTCAGTATAAACAGAAAGAATTTTATGAATTTTTATCTACAAAATAACTTGCAAATTTCCGCAATTTTTACATATTTCGTATAAATTGGAACTTTGAGCACTTATAAAAAAAAATTGTGACTTACGATTTTAGATTTTTTTTTATCAGTTAAGGAACAACTTATAAAAAACCTTGTATTAAATTTTCAAGATTTTCTGGCCGGCCAAAAAAATTTAATCGTTATTTTAAAAAAAAAAAATTAAAAAAATTGAAAATTTCAATTGTCTATTAATAGCTTAATAAAAGTCAAAATACTTTGAAAATTTAACGGTGTATAGAGAACGGTAATCTAAACATTTAGTGAAAATTTCAAGTATTTACATCGATTAGTTTTTGAGTTATAGCAAAATAAAAAATTTGAATTTGTCGAAAACTGGTTTTGCGTAAAAACTCCCGTTTTTCCCTTATTTTTTTAGGGTTTTTCCCGTCGCATTTAAAAAATATTGAAATTTTTTTACTTTTGACCCCCCCCCCCCCCAAAGTACCAACTAGATTCACTTTGCTTTTAGAAAAGTTGCTACATAAGCAAATCGAAGCATTTTTACTGCCAAAAAAGGTGTCGTCAGACACAAAAATAAAAAATAAAAAAAAAAAATAAAAAAATAAAAAATAAAAAAAAAAAATAAACACACATCATTGTAAAACCAATAGATTCCATCACTCCGTTCAGAATCTAAAACAATATGCAATTACAATTATCAAAAAGTAGTTACTCATTGTCAAATTTAAAAAGTAGAAATTACAAAATGGACTGTGGTTCTGATGCTAAATAGTTTTTTAAAAAAACTGAAGCAGGAAGATTGTTTGTGAGATCAAGCGTTTTGTGAAAAAATTCAAATTTTCTACCATGAAAAAAATGTCAGTAAATGAGAGAAACTACGAAGAGAAATTAAGTTATCGAAATCTAGATCTATACAATAATTTATATATGTATGTTATATATTCTATGAATATTTGTTGACTAAAATTTAGAACAATGTGGATTACAAAATAAATTAAAATTTTGAATTAGTTAAATCTCGTAATTATAGAGAATATATTTGAAATTTTAAAATCCAAAATTATTATTTTCCATATATTTTATTTTAGTATTATATTTTAATTATTTCTATAGATTTGAGAAAATCGCTGTCATATGGAATTCTGATTACTTTGTATGTTTTATATAATATTATATACGTTCTAATTTTTATTTTGTTTTCAAATAGTGTATCTTCCGGGGCGACAGAATCTTGGTAAAGAGAATAATAAACGCCCACCATGGAGATAGAAAACGCAAGACAAGAATAATACCTACATACAAAATAAATTAGAAATTTATAACGAATTTTATTTTTTAACTATAATATTAACTTCATATTTTTTTTATTTTAGACTATAATTCAACCAATAAGTTATCAAGAATATAGAGTATAAATAGATAATAAATATTTGTTTGTGATTGGTTTATAAATAATAATTATTTGTTTAATGATGTAATATAATATATTTTCAAGATTTTTAATATTTTAGTAAAGATTTGATTTTTTATAAAAAATTTGTTTAATATTGTATAATAATAAATATATATGTTTGAATTTATAATTTTGGTTACGTAGTATATTGTATATTGCAATTTTTTGTGATAGAGATTATACAATGGAATAAATTCCGTGCTACAACACAAAATATATGCAATTTATTCAGAACCATAATGTTATGATTTATTTATTTACTAGAACTCGACTAAAATTTTTATCATCAAATCATTTCTTTGAAAATTATGTAAATAATATCATTGAAATTGATTGCAATAGTTTTTTGAAAAATAATTATCATTGATGATGGTCTAAACGTAAGAATATTTTAAATTATGGATTTTGCGATCGCTCAAAACAAATTATTATGTCAAAAAAGAAAATGTAAGTGCTAAATAACAATAGTATAAATAATACATGCAATAGGTATAAAAATTAAAAAAAGTTAAACTATCTAATGTTCCGTTTTTTGTTGAACGCCAAATTGTTTTTTTAAAACAAATCTTGTGTGCGATGAACTGATTAATTAAATAAAGAATATAAAAAACAAATAATGCAATTAAATTTACCACATTTCCACCGAAGTATTATTACCACATATAAAGGTGAATAATTTTATTTAATATATCTTTTTTAAAAAGTATGGCACATTTATACTATAAAATGAATCAATTATTTAGATATTTTAATTATTAATTTACTTAAATGGGCCAATAACTAAATTATTTTGTAATAATTACAATAAATACATTTAAATATTTAACTATAACTATTGTATACATATATTTGGAACTAATTATAAATGTATTTTTATACGATAATCAATCAATTATTTGATTAAATATACCTAATTCATAGATTTACTGTTTGTACAATTCGCAACACAAATAACGAAATATGTTTAGAATAAACAAATATGATTTATTTTTATATAGAAAAAATTGAACAAATAAAATATTTAATTTATAGAAACTTTGTTGTAGAATTAAACTGTCAATTATAGAAATTAAAACAAACCTTCAAATCGAAGTGTATTTTTAACAAAGTGATCATAATATAACATATATTATATGTTATGATTATTCGAATATATTAATTGAGGTTTAATTCTTTGTAATAAAATAAAATGTAAATATGTTAACTTTACAGACATAAGTAAAAATGCTACTAAGAATTTAAAGTAAAAATATTTACTACATACATTTTTATTGATTCTTAAAATACAATTAAAAACTACTTACATTAAACATTTAGACAGTTGTTGGTTTAGATCACCATTTTAGAGTAATAGCCTAATTAATTGTCTCACGGTTTTAATTTAATATTACAATAATTCGCGCAAATATGGTCACATATTGGTATGCATAAAATATAAAATCAAGATTTAAGTTGTACAAAAATACTTCTCTCTTCAATTTAAATCACAACTCCTTGTGAATTGTAAAGAAAACAAACATATAATATAATTTAGATAACAACTAGATACAGGGCCGGCGGAAGACAATAATGCCTCAGTCCAAAATGCCAAATGGCGCCTTTTGCATACAGGTCACGATGAAAATAAAAACAATATCGAGATAAGTAATCTTTATTGACGCAAGGCATAATTTTTCATGCGAGAAAAAATTATTTGTAAGAAAATTAATTATTTATTTAAACTTGTATATAAAAGCATATTTTTTGGCCTTTTATGTTTTTACATGTATAATGGATATTGACAAATACTTTAGATTTTGTTGTGTATATTTAAAATAATTTAATATAATATATAAATAGAAAAATGTAAATAGGTATAATATATTTTCAATTTTTCTTTTTTTATTGTTATTGATGTTATATTATTTAGCTATTTAGCTTATTCCTAATTGAAACAAAAGCAAAATGTAATTTTAAAGAAATTCGTGACTATGTAAGTCGTTATACATTATACAAAGCAACAAATTTACTTATTTATTCCATCGCATTTTATTTTAAATTTATTATCATTTCTCTGGGTGGGTTTATCTTGTTTGCCGTTAAATTTTAACTCCGAGGGAATGTTTTATAGCTTCACAAACAAATGGGTTTTTTCTAGTACCTATGGGCTAATAATTATTCGTAGAACATTTTTTATTACGAACTTTACGGGCCGTGTTTGGCTATCTTCCATGAATAATGTTTTTCGCACGAAAGCACTAGATTTTCTATTATTTGTTGGTATTCCCACTTGAATAGTAACACAAAACCTGTTTACATTTATCCGACTTATATTTAGATATACTTACTACAACTGTCATGAACATCAACTACAATGGAATTCAAACGACCACTTATTTAATTTGGGAACAATTCTACTTTAGCTCCCAAGCGATTTTTTGAATTTTTTTTTCCAAAATGTATGTTTTTGTATGCTTTTTTTAATGGCACTTTAAAAAAAAGTCGCTCAAACTTCTAATGGAAGTTATGTTCAAAAAACTTACTTTCCAACAATCGCTAATTATCGTAGTTCCTGGAAAAATCCAATCCGTTATAGCCGCCAACAACGTATCTTTGTCCCGGCGTTCAACAGGAACTAAGAAACATCTCCCAGTTTCACGTTCCACGCCACCAAACACCCACTGTCCTTCGACACGATGGCCTCTATGGTATTTCCTTTTGCCGAATTTCGACTCATCTATTTCTACAACTTTCCCTTCACCACCAATGTGAAATGCAAAAAATGTGACTGCGCGTGTTTCGGCACTCGTCGCTACGCTCCTCGGCGCCGTCGCTCCGCTCCGCACAAATCGAAAATATCCCTCGACTTGCTATGCAACGCCACCTCAAGTAAGTCACAGGGTAAGTTATGTCGTAGTATATGGGCAGTGATTACACAGTTTGCCAAGACAACCAGCGTGGTCACTCGCTCGCTCGAAAAATTAAAATCAAATAAAAATGTAATGTAATACATACCGATCTCTTTATGTCGAATAATCATTCCGTCAATAACAACTTCCCGGTGAAAAGAGGCCCAATCGACAGACGTCTGTCGAGCTATGTCCGTTTGTTTACGTATGAATTCAAGTGATACTTGTTCAGTCCATAAATAAGCAAACATTACAATTTGGTAGATTGACAAGTGAGACTTAGAGAAAAAAGTAAATTTCCGAATGGATTGTTGAAAATCGCACTTCACTTTTTTTTTACTTTTATCGATCGAGGTTTGTCTGCACCGCCAAACAAAACCATCCACAGAGTTGACATTAGGACACAATAATAAGAAATGACCTTTATTGCATTTTAAAGTACTGACGTTGGCAATAAGTCCCCAAGACTGCAATGTCTCTATGATTGGCATGCTTAACGGACCACGTTGCTTAAGTTCAAAAAGTTCATAAATTTTGACAATATTTAACATAATTGGTAGGTATAGTTTAAAATACAATTTACATTAACTACAAAACACGATGTTGCACAAACTTTATTGAAAATCGTAATGAGCTATAATATTAGGTACATATCAAATGCCGATAAAGATACGCACCTAGCATACAAATATTGATATACCTAATAAATTATAGTTTATCGCTGACGATTAGCTAGTTAGTTATTTGGTAAAAACCAAAGCTGTGTTGTACTGCTAAATTGAAACCGAATTATTATTTATTTTTAAACGTAATAGACCGCGATATTTCAATACCTTATTTTCAACATAATTAAATTCGCCGTAACTTCGAAACTAAGTCCGACCGACAAATTTTGATTACACTAAAAACTTCTTTATGTCATAACTCACCGAATGAAAAATAAAAATTTTCAAAATGTTTAGGTATTGATATTTTTAACTCAAAAACACGATTTTTGGAAAAATTGGGCATTTTTAAGTTTAACATAAAAAGTAAGTACATAGATCAATTTTGATTTTACCAAAACATTAAGCACACAAATACTAACAATACAAAAAAAAAAAATTCCAAAAATACAATTTTTTGGTATTATTAATTCAAAAACACGATTTTTTGAAAAATTAGGTATTTTGAAGTTTTTTGAACATAACTTCCATTAGAAGTTTGAGCGACTTTTTTTTAAAGTGCCATTAAAAAAAGCATACAAAAACACACATTTTGGAAGAAAAAAATTTCAAAAAATCGCTTGGGAGCTAAACTAGAATTATGCCTTAATTTGTTGTATTTAACCGATGTCTTAACTGATACTACAAAAAAATAAAAATTTAAGAATGCTCAACAATAGAAATATTAATTATCAATAATATCAATATGGATAGTACAAATAGTTTATTACTGATAAGATCGCGGTCATGGTTAAACTAAATTGATTGGTATGAGTTTTATCGGGTATCAGAAAAATAGTATTCATCCATATTTAGTTACAAACAATAGACCTTGCGCTTAATAAAAATATTAACAATACTATATTATTTATTTTTTCAGTAGTTTCAAAATTTACCGGAAGTTATTACAAATGCGTTGTGGCCGAGAAAGAGATGCGTATGAAAGATACGTACGAAAGATCAACGTAGCTTTTTGCTTTAAAGTTTAATAATTATAACAAAATTATTATTATTCGTAAAAAAAATGTATTTTCACAAAGAAAAGAAATAAAAACATTCAAATATTCCGAAATGTTGTATGATTAAAAAACAAAACCCAGGTAAGTTTTAATCAGTCATTATTAATACATAAACCCATCATTTTGTGAAAGGCGCAACTTGTGTATTTTCCACAGCCTAGAGTTAAGCTATTTTAAAGTCTGCTCATTATCAAATATAAATACGTCTTTTATAAAGCCATTGACATGTTGTAAATCTTAAAAATGAGAAGTTTACTATACGAGTACATATAAACAAAGTACAAATCATTATTGTTATTATATATATTATTTTTGGACTGTTTTGACGTCCTCTTCTCCCTCGTTAATCGGCACATTGGTGAAATAAGCTGTCAAATCAGCAATTTAATAAGAGCATGCCGACTACTCTACTCAAAAATGTATTTATTTTTGATATTATATTAAGTATATTTTATATATTTATTATATGTTTTTTATTAAATTTTAATTTGTATAAATGTACTATAAACCAATATCAAATAGTTTAAGATAATAATATTTATATATACTTATATTTGTTTTCAATAAACCACAGAAAATTTACCTGTTTTGGTTTTGTTGAAAATGTTTAAAATTTACTATTAGTACTAAAATATTTAAAAATGTAGGTTTGTATTTTGTATTAATTATTATGATATTAATTTTAAAAGGGTTGTTTTACTATGAAATTATTATTTAAAGCAAATAACATTTATCAAAATGCCATTTGGTAGCATATAAAGACAATATTTTATTTATGAATTCATTGTGTCGTGTTAAAATTTTTTTTCGAGTCGCATGAAATGCACCACAGACCACGGTAATCGATATTAAACTTTTTTTTTTATAGATTCCCTAGAGTTTTGTAGTACAGTACACAGTATATTTCACTATACATTATAAATGATTAAATTTTAAGTGTTAGGGCCATTTTATCAATCTCCAGTTAGAATTTAATTTCCAGTTTTTCTTAATCTCCAGTTAAACTAGAAATGTGATTTTATCATCACTCGGTTAACATTTTAACTGAACTTTAACCGTAGATTAACTAACCCGAGATATTATACCAGTTAAGAGTTTAACTAGAGATTAAGAATAAGATTATCAGTATAATATATTGTTATGTGATAACATTTTGTTCAGTTTTTGAACTATGTAAATCAATATTTTTATACTCGAAGACCTTATTTATTGTCAAATAGAATTGACCATTTAAATAAATGGGATGACTATGACTTTTTTGCAAAATCCCGGTTCAGTATGAATACATTCAAAATTGTATTGGAAATGGTTCAATTAGAAGTAATGACTCTTACTAAAAGGTAAATTAATAATCTTAATATACTTTATCAATAATTAAGTACTTAACTACATTTATATTATGCATATTATAGTCATTTTTAAAACCTACATAAATCTGTGGCAACTGTTTTAAATACTATGAAAAAATTATTAAAAACAGTTAACAATGGCCAGACCGATTCATTTAAGTTCAATTAATTTCAAAATACATAAATATTAAATATATATGGTGTAACTAGGCTATTTGAAATTTGTATATTGTATACTATAGTCATATGTAAAATTGTAAAATTATTAGCAATACAACTTAAATAACTTTTCCAACTTCATTCAAGTCCGAGTAGATTTGTTAGAAAGTTATGTCAACTAAAACATGCTAGGTTTATGCTTATCTATTGTTTATTCAAATTTTTAAATTTTTTGTTATAGAAATGGTGCTATTTTGAACAACAACACTATTATTTACACTAAGGTTTTATGCCTCAGATGCAAATTTAATAAATGTTAGTGAATTATTTGGTATACATTATTTAACTGCATCAAATATCATAAAAAAAATGAATATTGCTTTAGCAAGGCTTAGACCACGCTTTATTAAAATGCCTAGTACTGCTAATGAAATTTCTGATCTCCATAACAGATTTCATTTAAAAGCTAATCTAATTTTTTCTTCAATTGAAGATAGTTTTCCTAATGATTTATGTGGGGTAGCTGGTCCTCCTCCTGTTGTACATGGTTTAGATTTCACTTCCCGCAACTTAATTTTAACAATTTTTTTTATATTTTCATATTTCAAGCCCAAACATTTTTTATTGCGGTATCCACTAAGGCTTTTACTGTTGAACGTTTTGGCTAATTCTTTCCAATCTTTATTTTTCATTTTTGTAGTTACAGTATCTGTTTTTTTATTTTCAATAATTTTTTTTTGTTTAATTACTAGGTCGACAAGAAGGCCCAATTCACTATCAATAAAATTAGTGGCTCGTTCTCGCTTTGGTTTATTCATTGTGAATATTATTAAGTAATAAATAAATAACAATATTTTATATACAAAAAAACAAACATAAAAATAAAACAAATCAATACAATTTAAAAGAAAACGGCATTAGATCATTATATAGATGTCACGTATCAAATATATTATGATAACAGATAACAACTTATTAGTAGAAGTTAGCAACATGTTCATATTACCGACGCGACTAACATTAATTATTGCATTTGTATAGTGAATTAATCTTCGGTTAGTTATACTCTAGATTAGTTAATCTTAGATTAAAAACAATTGATAAAATCATATTGTTATTAATCTACAGTTAGTTTTAATCTGAGATTAGTTAACTGGAGATTTAACTGACAAGTGATAAAATGGCCCTTAGTGTTATAGGGGTGTGTAGAGTGTGCAGGGCAGTTCAGATGGGGGGGGGGGGGCAACGGGTACATTTTTCCCCAGGCCCCATCGTTGGAAAATTTTTAGGGGTCCCCATAAAGTCTGTATAATAATAAAAACGAACTGTTATCGACCAATTATGTTATGTAAGTATGTAATGCAGTACATGATTTTAAATGAGCTTGATTGGTTAAGGTCTGGAAAAATACATTTACAAGAATTTTGTTATTCTCAGTGAGTATTTTGTTTATCATATCTTATTATTATGGTCGAAGGGCCCCCAAATTAATTTGCCCCTGGCCCCGAAAAACCTTGGGACGGCCCTAAGAGTGTGCCTACAATACTTTTGGGCTCTATCTTAACAAAACGTGTAGGTATATTTAATAAATTATAATGTATAAATAATTTAATAAATATAACTTTAATTTTTATTTAATATTGTGGTATATTAGTTTCAATGGAAATTTTTTCCTAATCTCGTATATTTTTCTTAGATAGCTTTAACTATTTATGATTTGTACTTTTGGAGTGGATTGCAGCTGTTGTATTATTATACAAAGCTTTTGCGAGAACATTTAGAAAATTTAGTTTTATATTTTCTATTACGAAAAATCATTGATTTTTACTAAATATTTTGGAATGAATTGCATTTAATTTGAGCATCATCAGTTAAAATATGAACCTCTTACTCTTCGACTTAAATTGTAGGGCACCATTTATAACATTTCATCGGGTGTCAGACACACCCGGCACTAACCATGCACACGCGTATGGTTATAGTGGTACGTTAGGTGGATATACTACATAAAACTTTTAGTTCCCATATATTCTTAACAGAGTTTTAACATCAGTTATTTATTATTAACAATTATATATTTTCTACTCATGTCTGACCAGTTTGGGATTGTGTTATTGATATTCACAATAAATATCAAATTCCATTTAATTTTATTGCCGTAAACATAATATTATTTTATACATTATATATCCATATAAAGTTATATATGGTTACGTACTATCAGTATCACGTTTTTATACAACAAATGTGGTTTGAACACCATTTTATTTTTATTTTTCAACTCATGATATGTTATATTAATTGATATTATGAGATGATTCGATTAGGCGCAAGTTTGAATAGTTATTAAACCATCAAATTTACATATCTATTTATGGTTTATAAATACATATTCTAAAAAACATAAGTTTTTATGGAAGTTAATGAGTGGTTTGAGTTGGAATTTTTATTCTATTTCATGTATAATAAAAATCTAAAAATTGTATAGAAAGGTATTTCTAGCTATTATTTTCAAATATCATTAATTTTCATACTTAATTTTGGAAGTGTAAAATTTTTACGATAGCCATCAGTATTTTTAATTTTAATATGCATTGTCAGATTTCGAAATTTATGTATTTTTATCATACACATTATACATACAAATAATTAATTAGTAATTAGTATATAAAATTTATAAATGTTATGAAAATAATTTGAATTGTATGAGTTCAGAACTAAGAAAAAAAGTTCTTTCCTCTCCCTCTCAAGAGAAAGTTCAAGGTTGTTTAAATATATGAATATTATATACTTAAATAGAATTCCATTTTTCCACTTCGTGTGGAATCCGACCGGTCTTTCACGCGTTCCTATATGCAAAATGTAATACTACATAAGGATCCAATTAAAATCGATGTTCTCATGAATCGACGAAAATATAGTTATGGTATAGCCGACGGGGCCAAAACATAACTATATAAAATCAGCTTAATGCTAGTAACCGTTTACGATCAACAAAAATCAATCTCAACACGTTTATTATTGACCCAGTGATGTATCATAATGGAGAGTTGTTGGTGGCGTCGTCGAGTGAGCTAAGACAACATTGCCATTATTGTCGTATTATCTAAATACCTATTTAAATATTTAAATATGCGACGTACATGTATAATATGCTTATGCTAATGTTACCTCTACTCGTAGGCGCTCGTATGTATGTATAAATTATAATTATTATAGTAAGTAGGTAGTTAATGTTAATGGGCACATGTGTGTAACATCACCGAATGCATAGCTTCAAAAAATACCAAAAAATTATAATGTTCTTCAATCAAATGAAGCTCATAGACCAGTGGTGCACAACTTTTTTTAACCCACAATCCTTTAATTTATTTATTTTTATTAGACGACCATCTATGTATAAGCAAACTACGTAGTTATATTATAATTTTATTTGATTAGATTATTGGCGACCCTCTATTAAAATTTCGCGATCACCAGGTCACGCAACACTGTTATAAATAGTGGTCTACGTTAAATTCATAAAAAAACGTGAGTAATTTTAATATTTTTATTTTTATATTATTTACACTATGTACGCGGTATAAGCGCTATTTAAATTATTAGTTTCCATTATGCTCGTTGATAAGCGGGCTATTTATATTGTGAATTGAATTTAATCAATGCTAATAGCTATAGGCAGCTAAAATCATAGGCCTGTTCACATCTTTATGAGGGTATACAAAAAGTTACCACTACCTCTTGAAAATGGTTTGAATAATATATTTTAATTTTTAAATAAACATAAACATAGTTATATACTTGAATGAAAAAAACAAAATAAATTTGATAAATAATTATAATTATTCATAACACAACTCTACGTTTAGATGAAATGCGTTAGTTGAAATCGTCAACGATGTCTTGAAGTATAATACTTCTAAATTTAGTTTATAAATCAAATCGTTATTTTATCAGTTTATAATGTGTGTATTAACAATAAATAAAAATGTATGGAATTTAGTATAAAAATACTCTTATAATAATAATTATAATGTAATACATAATCATTAAATATCAGCATTTTTATTTATTTTTGTTATTTTTAGAAACAAAGCTGTATTCAGGGTATGCTGCTGTATACCCTACATACCCTAACGCAGAACCGATTGTTCGAGAAACTATAATGTTTATAAGAAGGTTTTTATTTCTTTAAATTATTTATAGATTTGAAATGGCTGTAAATGTAATCATGTCTAAATCATTTTATAAGAATCTTTAATGTAAGACGTTCGATGATGCAATAAAAAATATTTCAATGAATTTTGACTTTGTGAAACTTTATTATTTAAACCTTCTTCTATTTTTTCCTAAATACATTCCTCAAATTCAAATAAATTGTATTTTAGTAAAAATTATTCTTAAAACAATAACTTCGAATAGTAAATTAAAAGTAGAAAAGAATTGTATATTATGTTTAGTTTACTAATTGCATTAAAATAAACACTTTTTTTACGAGTATTACGTATACAGCCAAATTTTACTTCGAAATGGTTATGGTAAAAGGTTGTAGTATCGTACGGTTACGTTTATCGTTTTTTAAACAAAACGATTATTTTTTTAGTTATTTAATATATCAAAAAAAAAAAAAAAAGGGGATAAGGCTATGAGATACAAATTTTGAATAGTTATTTTAAGTTATAACAGTGTAAAATTAACATTTACTACATAAACAGTTGTTGGTCTAGTCTCAAAATAAGAATGATGAATATTTGTTCGCTGTTCTCATAACTTGTAGTATGTAAAGGCTGTTTTACACGCTACGACTTATTATGCGTTTTATCGGATACCACAAATCGTATCAAGTAAAGCGAAGCGTGTAAACCAGCTTGTTTAGTCAATAATTTACAAAATAAATTGAGATAAATGGAAAATGAAGATACTGCAGTAATCAAAAACCGCGGGATTCTAAAATTAAATTTTATTTAACAGGATAAGCGTGTATATTCGACCATCATTGAATTTAGATAAAAATACCATTATCTTAGCTTGGGGTTAAATATAATAATATATTATATTGTGTCCTATATACTGTCAAGGGCGTTATACGAATAAATAAGTCTATAGTATAAATAAAAGTCTGGGGAACAATTTTGTTTGAATTATAGTTATTTTAGTGCACGCTCAGCACGCAGTGAATCTCGAAAATTATGTATTTTAATTAGGGCACAGAAATTCTAGAAGTCAAAAAGTAGTATAATTAATTGCAGTATTGCACCTAAAAATACTGAAAACGCACTTAAAATTAACATTTCGTAATAATTTTTAGGACTTCATTTATATTACAAAATATTACAATATATTTAGAGTAAAACGTATTGAGAAAAAAAAAAGTATTACATTGAGTTTTTTTAAAATTTTAAAATTCAGTATTTCTGGAAAAACTCCGCATATTAAAAAAAAAATAAATAATGATCACATGAAATGAAATCACGAACTGACTGAATTATCAAAAATGTGCATCTATAATCTTATCTGTAGAAATTGTAATTACGAGAAATCCAATAATCCCAGTAGGACACGACCGATACGATTTTAAAAATAATCAAAGTATCGTGGTGACCATTGATTAAAGAATAAATTGTTTTATAATCAATGGTGATACACTTAAAACTTACTTAGCTAGAAAAAATGATGCAAATGTAACAACATCCGCATCCTAATTATTAAGCTGGTTACACACTGAGCGGTTTGTCCGCGCGCGGTCGCGGTTTTTATCCGCGGCGGATAATCGCCTACAATTATACATGGGTTATTCAATAGGCATGTTCACACATGCAAAACCGCGCCGCCGAGCGTCGCGGACATCCGCCTACGACCGCTTATGTCAATTCCTGAGCGGAAAACCGCGTCTGCCAGCTATAATTAAAATATGGTTTTTCAATAGACCTGTTCACACAGGCGATTTGATCGCTGCGATCCGCTGGCGGTTTTTGATATTTGCCATTTATGAAATTATTCTTGAAGTGAGTACCTAGATACTATAATTTCATTTCAGAAAATGTATGTTAACTCTTAAGTTGAAAACTAAAATCAAATACAAAGGTCTTACCTCTACCACGTGTTTAACGTAACTGATAATTTACTTCAACTCGCTCCAATATTCACTCTTTTTATGTACAATAATTTGACTATTGTTAATTATGGCGCCAAGAAAAACCGCTTATAGTGTGTAAGCAAAACGGCGGATGCGGTTTTAAACCGCGACCGCGCGAGGACAAACCGCTCAGTGTGTAACCAGCTTAATTATTCTTGTCTAGCCAAAATATCCAAAGCAGCAAGGTCCAAATTTTTCGGAAATTCATTTGAGCACAGAAAAAATATTTTTATTGCATTCAACATTGTCAATTTAGTCTACAACTTGCCACCAGACATAATAACCTTGACATTTTGAAAGTTTTCTCGGACTACTAATTCACAATAATTTGGTAATTTGATGGTTTTACTAGAAACTGAGGCTGACACTATGATAAAAATTCGATCAATAGAAACTTGTAGTAATAAGAATGTGAGTGTGGTCGAAAGACAAAATAAAAATGCAATCATAATAGCTTAAGAGAAATATTTGAAAAATAAGAATTTTGATCGTCTACCAAAAGTAAGAAATAAGTATTTCAGATAAGGCCACTTATTTAATATGAAGAGGTGAGTAATTATTTTGCTTTTCGTTCATCATATTTAAATTCAATTCAATCATAATTTTAATGCAATAGGACGAAAACGTCATACGTATTGAATTGAATGAAAATCTGAAATTTGGGTTTATGTTCTAAACAATTCGTTTGACTTTGAACAATTTATTTCGAGCAGCGAAAACGACGAAACGTTGCCCGTATTTTTTAACTGTGCGTACCCTAATGGTTCCCTCCCTCCACCCGCGCTCGACCGGAGTCGCAGCCGAATCACTAAGTTGGTAAGAATGCTCGAGTATTCGACAAACGTTAACGCGTCCCGAACATTATTGTAACACAACAACGTCATACTGTGTTCGTGTACCATAATATTTCTGCGCAACGCGTACGGTGGTCGTAAAAGTATTGTTTATTTGATAATTTTTTAAACTCTTTTACTCGTCCCCCCTTCCACTCATCACGCGTCGCGTTTATTTTTCCGCGTGTTGCTCTCCGTCACTACGCGTACAACTCCTTTCACTGCGTGTCGCATTCGAACTTTCCGGGGGTAACAGTACCGGCCGATCGGGTATAACTCGCCGCCAGCTTCCGCGGAAGTCGGCGGAAACGCGAAAACCGCGCGGTGGCGGCGGCGGCGGCGGCGGCGAATGCGAGAGCGCGCCCGCGGCCTGTGGGCGGGTGGACTCGACCGCGTGGGACTGGCCCGCGGACACTCCGGCACGGCCGCCCCTCGTTTCGGTTCGCGCGCGCACCAACGCCTGGGCGAGTCGTCTCGGTCCGCGCGCCGTGAGCTAGTACGTTAGCGGGTTGCGTTTACCTCTGTGTGCATGTGCCGTGCGTGCGTGCGCGTTCGCGGTGAGCGGCGTACCAGTACAGTGGCCACCGTCCTCCACCGTTAACTTCTACCGCCCCGTCGTCCTATCTGCGACTGCCGACCGCGGTTTTCCGTTCGGTCCGTCTCACCCGCCGCCGCCGTCCGTTCGCCGGTCGCGCGCGCGCTCGCCCGTCGGCCCGCTTCACGCGTTCCGCTGCACTACCACCGCCGCCACTTGGAGTACGATACTACCACTACACATACTACTACTACTACTACTAACACTTCTACTGGTACTACCACTGGTACTGGTGCGCCGCTGCTACTCGTCTCCGCGCGAGTGTTTCGTGATAACGCGACGACGACGACGACGACGACGACCACCACCGACGCCGCCGCCGCCGCCGCCGCCGCCGAAGTCACCGCCGCCGGCTGTGCTCAGTACGCGTTTGATATCCGTGCCCGGTGCAACTGTATACGTTCCGTGTTTTTCGCACGTGACCACGCGGTCGCATGACAGTTACGACGACGGCGTTATTATGGTAACGGTCGCACGTGCGAACAAGCCGTCGCCGCGTTTTACCGTCTAAGCGATTTCATTGGAGAGAGAAAGATACTGTTGTCGAAAAAAATATTATAAAAATAATCATTTAAACAGTATTACCTAATCGGTTAGCATCGCAGACGTATCGGATATTCTCTGCTGACTTCACGTCGAAGAGTACGGATTTTTTTTTTTTTTTTTCATTTTTTGTTCCTTAATCCCAATCGCGGTTTCCCTATCGGGAAATCCCGAAACGGCAACACGCTGCAGCCGTTATCACCGCCCACGTCACCTTCACCGCCTTCACCGTTTCAACGTAATAGTTCACACGCTAAGGTAAAATAAAAATAATTATTGGACTTAAGTTCAAAGTTTGTGAAAAAAAAAAAGAAAAGATTTTAATATATATCCTTATAAATACCTCGCTTAATATTAATCATTCAAAATGTAGGTCTTCAATACGTGATTGTTAAATTATAACTCTAAGTTTCGTTGATTGTCGGGAGATAATTTTTTTAATAAACTTGTAGTCTCGACGTCTAGACGTATAGTTTTTAAGAATATAAATCTAAACGTTGAAATTCCTATTAAAATGTTGTTTAGTTTTTAAATTCATGAATATTGATTGTAATTAAAATATATTGCTGAACTCATTAAAAAAAATTAACAATATGGTGTATGTCATTAGTTATTAATAATTAGTATATTTTATATTATAGTTCATATACAATTTATACGGAAAAGGTTTTTTTCGATAAATATTCGATAAATTTAACAATTTATTATGACATATAATTTGTTTGACTTATAATTTTTTTTGTCTTGGTAAATCAAACAAATTTATTTACATAGAATTAAACATTGATATTGAATTCACTGTCTTGGTAATACTTGGTTTAAGAAAATATAGAAGTAACTATTAAAGGTTATCAGTTTATTTATATTAATTACTATTTACTAATTTGTAGAATATACTTTGGTAAATTACCTTTAAGTATGAAATTGGATAAACTTAACTAAAATAGGTAACAAAGTTTTCGATAGGTAATAAAAAGTATTATACTGTCTGTTTATACTTCAATATAATTGTTATTAAAAACTCTACAGATGTATTAGTTTATTCCTTACAAATATTGCGCTCTATACTTTTGACACTAAAAAAAATTAAAATGTGATTCATACATTTTGTTTTTATTGTTTTTGTTGTATGTTGGTTAACGGTATTATTTTTAAACTGATATATATCAAAAATTTGCAATATTAATTGAATTATTCTAAAATATTTATCATTAAAAGTCTTCTTATTTTAGTAATTTAATGTTAAAACTTACTATATAAAATAAGTAGATTTAAAACGTTTAGTAAAACATTAATAGTTGTACGAAAATCTATAGTTAGATCCAAAAAAATATCCGTTAATAATCCGTTAAATATGTAAATGTCAAAATATCAACAAAAAAGCGCCAACTATTTATATATATATATATATAGTTACTACAATTAAAAAAGCATAATATATTTTTGTTTTATGAATAAATAAGTACATAATATTTAATTAAAATCCTTGAACAGTATAAATTAAATTTATTATAAATGTAAAAAATATTATTTACACTTACAATATTAATACTTACATTATATGGTATAATATTATTTTATTAATATAATAATAAAAAATAAAAGTTTGTAAATGGTTTATACTCATAAAATTAATATATAAATAATTAGTTTATGTACTCGTATAAAAATAAATAAATGCTTAGCTTGAAGTATTATAATATTTGTAATTTATAGCCAGTTTCAAATTGAAAATTTATCATCAGGTATGAACAAAGTCAATAAAATCACGATTCAAATGTATTATATCGTACATTTATTTATTCATTAATTTATATTTTTAAACTATTTGTTTAGGTTATCTTATTATTCAGTTTTTGCGCTTTTAGGCCCTTTTCACACAGTTTTTTAACGGATAAAAATAGAAAACGGAGTAGGTAGATAAAACACATAGTTATTTATACAATCCTTTCACACTATCCGTTTTTACCAACGAACAAAAATTGTTTATATATAGTAATATTATGTACAGAAATTTTTATCCGATCCGTTTCCGTTGCCGTTAAAGAAACGGACGTGTGAAAGAGACCTTATGCTACTGTAATTCCTGTCAAAACTTAAAATATTTTTCAACACAAAAATTGTCAAGTTAAAAAACTAATACAAATGTTATAATGTGTTTATTGATAATATCTTGTATATTTATTATAATTATGAAATAAAGCCAGTTTTCTTAAAATTATTCTCCTAGGTGCATAAATTATTTTTTATAATACGAAAAAGAACGTATTTGATTTTATAAAACAAACCAATTTCCATAAGATAAATATAAAATAATATTGTTTATTATTCTATTACCATTCTAGATTTTAAATAGTTTTATGTGGGGATTTTTTAGGCCTATAAGAGTTTATATATATTTTGACAGAAAACTTATCGACATTTTACTATTGTCGTGAAAATATTTATCAAATAATTTAGTATCAAGTATCTGTACCGAAATAATAATTTGATTAAGTTTTTATTAGGTTCTATATTAAGTTGTTCTCAGTAAATAATTTTTTTATTTTATATTTATCCCTCTATTTATAATACAATATTGAAGGAAAAAATTATAAATTTTTCTGTACTTTTTATTTTTAATTGGAAATAGATAATTTATAGTTTTTTCTTACATTGTATTTTCTTATTTTTATATTTTAACATAGAGTTCTTGACAATGAACAAAAATGTCATGTTATTCTGAAATATTTATACACCATGAGAAATGGATCCACCATCATGCATCACAATTCCGTTTTTGGAACTAGAGCACTGCGAAAAAAGTACATATGATGTATTTACGAGTCAATGAAACCATAAAATCAGATTTAACTACCACCCATCTATGTAGTGTTAATATGCTTATTCCCATGTAGTATTGTGTACATTTAATATAGCAATATGTAATACTACTGAATGTATTGTATATTTTTTAGGTACTTTACGATTTAACTTGATCAATTTTACACGATGATGCTTTTAAGCAATCCTTCAATGTATAACATGTAAAAGTTCAGTGTATTAATTACTGTCTTCGTAATTCCCTCAGATTTATTCTCTGATTTATAAATATATATGTATATATGTTACTAGGAATATTCGTAACTAATCGAATACAAGGCATTTATTTTCCTTGATTTTTTTAATATACATAGTAAAATACATTGTACACCAACAAAAAAAAAAATTTTTGAAAATTTACCATGAAAGTTCTAATGATTTATCTGTCTTTTTGAAGACTTATATTGGTGATGGAAAATTATGTCGGTGTAAGTTATGACTGTGGATGTGTTCATTAGGATATCAGGTTAGGTTAGGACCCAACCGATATTGTAATACCTTCAATGTATAATTTTGTATAAGCTAAAGGAAAATATAAAAATAATAATAATAACGCATTTTGCATGTTACCATCATTCCATCGGCGGTCAGTCTTATCTTATTGGTAGTGCAGACACAGAACAATGTAATATAGTATAGTAATTATAATATATGTTTTGATTTATTCATAATCGATTAAGATGATTTAGTATTTTCATGATATCTAAATATATAAAGACAAATATTTAATTTAAATAAATAAAAATAAAAAAAGTAATCTACAAAAACGATATCAATATAACACCAGTTTATATTTAAAAACGATATTTTAACATAAAATCTACGGAGTTAAAAAAGTATAGAAACAAAATAATCTTTCAACCAAAAGTTATATTTACTTAATAAATTACTATGTCGTCATAGGTTAAGTTATTTTTGAATGCTTAAGAATTTTTGTTTGTTTAACGTGATGTTTACAATACGGAATTTTTAAATGAATTATTAAGTGTAGGTAATACACTTAATTTTTTAAAACTAGTAAACACTAAACGATGAGTGGAATTTTAGAATATAAATATGAGTATATATTTATTAAAAACATTATAGATTAACGACTAGTGTGCAAGATAAACAAACACTATTTAAAAAATAAATGGTGTTAAAATCAATCCTTAATCGTTAAACGACGGATTATTAATACAAATCTATGATGAAATACTAGATAAGACCAATTTTTAAAGACTTGTGAATTTTTCTAAGTTTTCACTAAGCAAAAATATATTTTATATACATGGATGTTGCATGTTATACTTCCTTTATTTTTCTTTTTAAGATATAATTATGTAATAATTAATTTTATTTTACAATTTCACATAACACATATTTTAGTTCATATTTCATCAATTTATACGAATACGATAAATATCGTTATTTAATATGGAATATCCATTTGATTACGTACATATATCTACATAGTTACTCGATCTTAGTGTATAATTTCGTTTTCCATAGATTTTTATTACTATATATTGCCTTAATTAATTTTCATTAATTTATTAATCTAATTTTTATATTCGTGGGTAAAAAAAAAATTTACAAAAATTTACAAAAAAAAAAATAAATAAATATTTAAATTTGTAATGTAAAAAAAAAAAATGAGAGAGAGTAATGATCGATTCGAATTCATGAGGCCTAACTTATCTGATGGCCACTTCTATTGTATGACATAACTAACAACCGCGACAATAATTATAACGATACAGCAAAAATAAAACATAAAGTATATTACGAACTTGACCAATTTTTTCGAGTTAGTTTTTGAAATCGATTTTGAAAATAATATTGCATTAATTTATTCAATTTATTTATGTTTTATTACATTATAAGTACGTATTTTTTAAGATGCGTTTTCCTAAAACCAAATTGTTTATTTTTTTAAAAATTATTATTACTTTGTAATTCATCTACTTCCTTCACTATGAGTTAAAAACTAATTATGTTTTAATCTATAATAATTTTAATTCGAAAAAAGCGTTATTGATTTTCATTATTGTTCAGCTTAAAAAGATATTGAAATACTGTCTATTACAAAAATAAAAAACTTAGCTTATGTGTATTATTAGCAAAAAATATTAGATTTAAGTTTATTCAAATTATATTTATATTATGAATCATATTTAGTATTAGTTATACATATAAATTATATTTAGTATTATTATTTAACCTAATATCATGATTATATCTCATTTCAACTTATTGAAGAATAGATAACTTTTTTTTTTTTTGTTCGTTTGAAATTAACTTGTATTAATCTTATTGTAATAAGAGACCATTTTCAATTAAGTTTTGTTTTCAGATGGAACATTCTCCATACTCGCAGAGTCCAAGTCCATCATCATCCTTGGTAAACTTTCCAACACCTACAAACTTACCAGATATTAGATTACACAGACCATTTAGTCAGGTAAATATTATAAAATTTTAACTATTAACTAATATATGACAACTCTGAAACGTGAATAGTCTTCATACAATATTATTTATAATATAACTACATTACAACATTATATTAGTGCACGTAATACTGTTTATCTATACTTCGGAGCTTAGCAAATGGGAATATGTTAGCAGCACCACTTCAAATTAAGTATTTAAGAACTTGTCGAGTTCATAATCGATTTTAAAATTGTGTAATATATTGATAACCATTAACCAGTTAGATTTCTTGCTTGAGGATCATAAAACTTATTTTATTTAATGACATAATGACAGTACGTTTTAATAAATACAGTGTGTCATTGATAAACGTATTAATTTAATTTTATAATTTGTTTTAAAATGTTTATGTTAAACTTTTTAGTGATTTCTAGAAATTATAAAATAGTTTAGTTTATTGTGATTCATTATGAAGCCTAAAGTTGTCTTAAAATATTCCAATTTCAAAGGTATAATTCATGATTTATCACACCAACATTTTATTTTTGGAACTGTTTATAATACCATATTCAAAAAAAAAAAAATAGATTAAGAATTACAGAAAAAAAGTAAAATGCTTAAGAAATAAGAAACAATTGAAGTTGTTCATATTTTTTTTTTATACAACAAGTACAAGTAATGTAATGTAATATTATAAAAACATAATAAATTAATAATATATAGATTTAGGCGAGAAAAATTAAATTATAATCAACAATAAATATTATTAACTAAATAAACGTTTTAGTTCGAAAAATAAATTTATAAATATATTTGTCATTAAAAGTAAATATATTTACTGGCATATTAAGTTTTAAGTAATTGTCTGTTTGAATAATATTATATTGGTGAATATGTTTTCTTGTTACTACATTATAATTTTAATTACATTTTTTGTTATAAATATAAAAAGACTTGTTAAAGAAAAATCTGATATTATATTGTCAAGAACTGTTTAAGTATGTTGTTCAACTCATTAAAAAAAAAAAAGCACTAGAATTAAAATTGTCCCATGATTAGATAAATCGAAAAGAAAATTATATTTAATATTGTTGAATTACTTATTTTATATGAATACGTAAGAATTTTTGTTTGTTTTAATTATTAAGTAATGTTTGTTATAAAATAATATTTAATGAGTTAGTAGCGTTGGAATAGTAGTAGTATACTTGGACTCACAAAAGTAGTAAACGATGATGAGTGAACTTAAAAACTACACGAACATATATTTATCGAGAACATTATATAGATTAGCGTGTGCGATACACAAGCAATATTTAAAAAATGAATGGTGTTAAAAAATCAATCTTGAAGTGTTAGATGACGGATTAACATGGTACGACCACAACGGAGCAGGCACATAGTCAGATATTTTCTGTCACGGAGAGAGGCGGCAATAATTGTATCATTTTCTATAATTTATTTCCTATGAGAAACTTGTAGAGCCTGTTGAATACACTATTTGATACTAGTTTCCATTTAATATTATGTCTACTATAAAGTAACTCTATATTTATCTTATGTTTTTTACGAATATAAAATTTAATATGATAATAATAATATATCTTTTATATATAAGTTATATAATAATCAAAATCATGATTAATTATAGTATCCAATAGTTACCAATAGATTTATGTACATAAATTATGAGCATAGCGTGTTTTTGATACTTAGTTTAAAAAACATTCTACATGAATTTGCGGCTACCGGTCCTCGGCCAGTATAAATTTAAGGGGAGCTCAAAACCGGGATATATATTATTTAGTAAAATACAATATTATTGATAATCTATTGATGGTAACGGGCGACAATATTCTCGTATAGAAATTGCGTCGGCCGACAGCATTGCGAAGTACACGGATTTTGTTAACGGAGTCCCGTTTACGAAAATGATTTCGATCGCTACGAAACGATACGCGTTCGGTGCACACCGAGACGAATAACTACGGCCTGATTTATAAGACCATTTTGTAAATTACATTCATGCGTTTATGCCACTGCCGAAGCCGTTGGGTGACGAGGACCGCTGAAGCAGTCGGTCGGTAAACGCGCACACAAGTTTGAGTGGATCATTTTCAGCAATATTGTCGCTTAGGGTTTGGGGGCATAAAGTCATAAACCTCCTAGGTCTTTTTTGACTTATTAGAGATCATTTCAAATCTATTATAAAGATAATCAGGTAATTTGCTGTATAATAATCATTTACTCGTATACATTATTTTGTTAAAACAGTATTAAATGTATACCTATTTCTCAATGAATACATCATATTTTATTTATACTGAGCTTTGGTGTTTTGTCTAAAAACAATCAATTATAAAGATATATGTATTTTTATTTATATGTTCACTATAATAATTTTTAATATTTATTTGACATCTGACAAATGACATTATATATATAATTCATCAGATACGTATACAAAATAATATTTTGGCGGGGGTTTAGGTTGTACATTTTTATAGTTTTATAATCTATATCAGTAGTTCTCAACCTTTTTTGATTCATGTCACCTTTAGCCACTAGAATCAAACACTGCTTCACCCTAACATCAAAATAATAAACAATCTTAGCTGTATATTTTAAAATTATTCTTTTATTAAAAAAAAAAATACAGTACACAAAAACGTTGACACTTTAAATTTAAACAGATAAACTTTAAAATAGCAAATAAAAAAATAAAAGTTAAAAAAAACAACTTTGAACTTTGAGGTATGTTATGTACATGACAGTGGCGGTATAGGTATATAATATATTTAAATATAGAAATAAAAAGATTGTTTTCGAAAAAATTAATTTTTTAAATTTTTTTTTTCTTTTCTTGTTAAAATTCTGCGTCACCCCTAAACTAGGTCCATGTCACCCTAAGGTGACATGTCACCCCGGTTGAGAACTACTGATCTATATAGTAGAGATGTTTTGGGTATCTGGCATTTACTCGATAGTCAAAAGATCGATGACATAATTAAGACTCAGTCCTTACCGGTATAAAACCAATTTCTTACTCAGTCAATACTAGGTATCTGGCGGTTAAAATATGCACACATATTAATAAAACAGGAAAAATCCAATGCTATGAATTATAATTTATTTTGGTACATTTAGGATGAACAAACCACTTTACATAGCTGGTTATTATTGGGAATAAATTGTGTTTTGTTTTATGAATTTGAAAAATAAATTCCGTGTTTATTAATAAATTAAACTATAACAATCGAAAATAAAAACACATTATTTCATATCGGCCATCATTCATCAGTCAACAATTTCGACGTGTGATGCACTTGTTATCACTTTTGCTATCGTTATTACTTCATTTGTTCATAATTTGAAATTTTTCAATAATTTTAATTTTTTTTTATCTTCTTCTTCTCCTTCTTCTTCTACTTCGCCTTCCTCCCAACTATTTGGGGTCGGCCACCCTTGTCCTACACCTCCACTTTACTCGGTCAATCACATCTCCTCTGCACACACCGATACAATAAAAATTCATCAATACAATAAAATATTATCTAAAACTGATGATGATGAGAAATTGCAATGTATTCCTTTAATTTTGTATTTAAATTATTATAAATTAGAGGTGTTCCGGGTATCCGGTAATTACTCAATAGCAGAGTACTCGATGTAATAATTACGACTCAGCCCTTACCCGGTACCCGGTGTAACATTGAATTTTTACTCGGGCCTTACTTGATATTTGGTGTAATATTGAAATTTATTTTTAGTTAATATTCGGCACTATGTTTATATTCAATTTTCTAACCTGAAAATCTCTACTATATACCATTTTTACTCTTTAAAAATACCATTAATAATTTTTCTGAGTTTTAGTGGGGGCTTGAACCCCTTCCCCTTTCTTTGTTTACGCATCAGTGATATACATACATATATCTTTTAATTGGTATCCGTATGTTTACTTACGTTTGTGAATCATCATATTACCCAATATTTAAACTGATAACTTTTCAAATTTTTATTTTTTCAATATATTTTTTTAAAATTATTTTACAACTATTTAATTTATCATTTCCTACTTAACGATACAGTTTTTTTACGGTGAAAAAAACAAGATCTATAGAAGAAAAGTGGAAAACAAAATGTCATGGGTCTTTTTTGATCCGGTGATACCAGTTAAGAGTATATAATTGTACCAAATTATATTGTTCCCTCCTCCCCCGAGCAAAGAATTAAAGCCGCCTTTGTTATCTCGGTTACGTGCTGTCTGCGCGCACAATACATCTCGTGTGCCTTAAACGGTAAACATTCTCGCGTTATTTCCATACAAATAGTATTCGGTTTCTATACGCGCGCGGCCATTTGGTTGCGGCGTTTTTATCTCGTCCGCGATCCGCGTAAATCTTTCCGGTAACTCCGCGCGTTCACTTTCGCCACCCCGTTATCGCCGGTACACCATCTCTCGTCCTTTTCTCGTCGTTGTCGTTGTCGTTCCACGCCATGATATCCGCGAGCGTGGCAATCAATCTTGTCCACCACTGCGCGCAACAGGACCCCGCCACCCATCTCGCGATCGCATCGCCGGACGCGTCGACACGGTCCTTCTGAGGCAATGGCGTTCTCTGGAATCTTAAATGTGAAGAGGAGGGAGTTCCATAAAAAATCAATGTGTGTTATCGCCATCACTTATCAATAATTTTTTCTTGTGGTGAGAAATATATTTATATTTTATTTATATATTATACATATATATTTTTGTATTTTGTATTATACGATAAGATAATGAAATTTCACATAGCTTATAAATAAAATACGAATTAATTTAAAAAAAAAATATATATAAATATAATATTAATAATAAATCGCCTAAGGGGAGGGGGTGTTTTAACCCCATGAACCCCCTTCCAACCCGTAAGTACACCCATGGTCCGAGTGACACCGTAAACGTGCTACGTGCACGCAATCGTACCCTATGTCGGGACACTTTACAAATTAGTACTTCACGTGTCCCAAGTACCACATCCGCCTCATATCCGAATTGGTAACGACCATCAGGGTATAATATAATCATCCGTCATTCATTTTTATCTTAAGACTAACAATAAATAGAAGAAATAAGCTATTTTTAATCTATGATTTCACGTATATCTAAACAGCCCTAGATTTAAAAAAAAATTCTAGTTTCTATTAAAAGATACTTAAATATTGGAATAAACATTTGCAAACAATGTAATACATTTATTAGTTATTAATTTAGAAATTAGAATATTAGAATGTTAACTGTTAAAAGTTATCAATTATTGTATAAATATTTAAAACACTAAATTATGTCTAAAAAATGTATTTTAACAACGTGTCGATCTTATATTTTTAATATTATGACAAGTACAACAAAGATGTCATGCAATTAATTTAAATTATAATAATAAAAAAAAAAATAATGACATAAATTGGTCGTTTTAAAAATGCCACCACCAAAACAAATTGTTATTACAAGAGTAGTCCGTACCATTTGTTTACTTGTGTCAACAATAACCTATATTATATAATTTTTCTATTTTTCGACAACAAATAAAACACTTATTTTGTGTCTGAGAATACTCTTCACTTAATATTCTAAGTTTCTAAATAAACAGTCAAATGGTGAATCTATGTGTTATATCAATGGTATAGCTAATATAACATGATTGCTTCCAATATATTATTATCATCGTGTACACACTCTTTGCCGTAATTACAGTATCACCAAGGTAATTGAATTTTATATTACTGTCGTAATGGGCAGTGTATTTTCTTTTTAAACTTGTAGCGCGAGATAATATTGTTTTCGGCTTTAATTGCAATTTCGTTGCGGGTACGCACAAATTACATTAGAAATTAATGGCAGATGATAAAACCTATGAAGGTTTGATAAGGTTGAGTTAGTATCGATGATAAATCGTATGATAATAAAATTTATCTTTATCATTTAAGATCATCGTGATTTGTATCTGATTAATAAAACGTATAACATTGCATATGTTATGTACTGGATATTAATGGGTTTGTAGCTGTGATGGTCACCACACGAAAACTTGTTATAAAATAACATAAATTATGATATAATGAAAGTATAAAATGCTCAGAGAGATCAATAAATACTTCAGCAATCAGCTGAAGTTATGTTAAAATTATTACATTGCACATAAATTATTTATTGTCTGAAAAAGTGAAATCAATCTCCAAATGCATATGGTTGGTTGATAATAGTGACTACAGCTAATGAATATTAAATATTATTATATTTGATCCGTGGCGTGACTAGATATTTTATTAATCATAATTGAACCAATTTACATTATTTGAATAATGTAACATAAGTATTTGGAGTATCGTAAATAATATTTGCGAATAATTTGTAGTTTTGTAATGCATGTAACCGCATTACTATGTATGGAAATATTGTATTTGAAATTTAAAAAAGATAAAAAGATATCATTTTTATACAGTTATTAACTCTTATATCATTTTTTTTTTTTAATTCATAAATTAAATTAACAATAAGTTTTGTACAGACTATTGGTTTTTTGTGTGAACATTTTAAATTTAAGATTGGCAAAACTTATAGACACACAAAAACTATAGTTGTACGTTTAATCAATGTAAGTAAACAAATGAAGTAGGTGTTATTTAAATAAAATACAGCGAAAAGTGTAAATGTCATATTTGTTTATACCTATTATACTTCTCTCGACGAGTTTGTTTTCTGAATATTAATAATTATAAAATGTTTAGTTCTATCTACCTAATAAGCTTAGGTGTAGTTAAAATACAAATTGTTGTGGATGTTCATCACCATACACTTAAATTATTCATAGAAGTTTAAAATATCAAATTAAATTCAAAATCATTTATTAAATATACATAAGTAAATTATTTATTTTTTATTTTATGTATGTAAACTCAATATCTCATAATTGATTAATTACTTAAATAGTAATTAGAGATATTGTGTACCGTAAAAAATATTAAGCAAAATATATTCAATTTTTAAAAGTTTTTATTCAATTATAATTTTTATATAGCCTTCAATCTTGAATTAAATTGCTATTTTCAATGTGTGTGTTTCATAATCACATGAATTATTGTATAATTTATGTGTAATACTAAATTAATATTATAGAGAATAAATGCGTCAACAAAAGGCAACAATAAAGGTACCAATACAATAATTCGAACATTGGCAATCAATGATTTGTGTATTTTTGAATGTGTTTATTTATTTCAGAAATTTTAAATTTAATAGGCTAGTAAAAAGTGTATTTACAAACAGTCAATCAAGTTTGACGAATGTCAACTGATATACCTATTTGAGATTTAGGATAACCACTCCAGGTAAACATGTAGGCATTCATGTAAAGTTAATATAACGTTATATCATCATGATACTATAGTTTATTATATTGATGATTTTTTGTTGACAAATGTATTGTTAAGATAATCATTAAGGGGAGTGGCAATTTTTGTCTAAGTCTAACACTCGCATAACATAGGATTATCGACGTATTTTATTTCCAACGTATCGATTAATTTAGGGCCACGCCACACTAGAGTGGTTTTGACGCGCGGTGAAAACGCGTGAACACCACACGTCGAAAACGCTATATGAAAACGTGTACATATACACGTACGCGTCGAAAACACTTAATCGTGACATACAGCGGTGATACGCGATAACATGCGTCAAAACCGCTCTAGTTTGGCACATTTTATTACATATAGTGCGTTTTCATCTCGCGTTTTCGACGCTCGTTGTTTGCGCGTTTTCACCGCGCGTCAAAACCGCTTTAGTGTGGCGCGGCCCTAAGGGAAACGATAAGAATTATGAAAACCGATATGAATTTGTTGTCTAGTCTTTTCTATATTTCCACATTTTTTATTTTTTTATTTAAACTTCTCCAAAAGTTGAAATATGTCAATTTTTTAATAACTTTTTAAATACTATATATAATTTTTAGGATTTTTGAGGGATAATATAAAAAATGTGAAGAAATCGATCTAAAGTTGACTTGACGACAAAGTCATAATTGTTTTCATAATTCTTATCGCTTCAATATATCAGTCGGTACGTTGGAAATAAAATACGTTTACTCGTATAATCCTATGTTACGCGTGTGTATGACAAAGACAAAAAATAGACGCTTCCAATCCCCTTAAAATAATAATGAGTTTCTTTTATTTTAACCTTGGAGTATTATGTACAGTTAAGTATTAGATATTATTTAGTTAAAAAAATAAATATTTTACGAAAACATGTTGCTGCCAAAACGCAAATAAATATGGTATTTGAGATATAAAATGATATTTTCTACCGTTTAAGTGTGTGTTGTCAGACACATCGTTTACTTAATTAAATTGCTATGTACATTGGAAATGATAGTTACAACAAAAATTAAATTTCTTTATTATGTAACGTATTAGTGTAAATGTTATTAAAATAATTATATTCTCAAATTGTAAATATTATAATGTATTTTTAGCAAATGAATGTACTTATCTTGTAAGCATAAATAACATAATTAAGTGTTAAACTTTGCGTCGTGTCAAAACACATCAAAGACGTCTGTTATTTTTGTGTCAACGTTTTAAATTTTAGTATTCTCGCTTAGGTTTTAATTCTATACATATTTTCGTTTTGCTAACTTCCATAATCCTTCTTGATTGTTTGAAGATAACTGTAGGCCATTATTTACTGTATATTTATGTACAACTAGTTTGAATCTAACAAAACTATTCGTGTTATCCGCCTTATACTTTAATCTGTGTTTGCAACTATGATATTTACCATACTAAGTATTGACGTCTTGTGAGTTTTTAACAGATAAAAAACGTAGATATAGCTTATACTAAAATATTAAATTTTGTGCAAATACTCTTAGCGAGTGGTAAAAGAGATTTATTTATCGTTATAAGGAATAAAAAGTGAAGATAAAACTAGATTTACAATAATGACCGTAAGCGATTGTGTTTGAAAAATAACGATATTTGTTAATAGTTTTATAAAGTGTATTTAAATAACGTATAAATTGGGTATTAATAAAGGTTTGTTATTGTAGGGAAGTTCTCAAATTGGAATGGAATAATACTATTATTCTTATTTTTGTAATAATTTATAATCATTATTATTATTATTATTATTATATAATTCGTAGAAGTAATAACTGAAAATGTAATTGCCAAACATAATGTTTCACTGTTTATTTTAAACTCTTGTGTATAAAAAAAAAAAAAAAAAACAAATAAAATGATAAAATAACTGAAAAATGATCGATTTCATCAAGCTTCGAATGCAATGTTCCCCCCCCCCCCCCATTAACGATGCGTGCGACATAGCACAGCCGTCACGCTCGTTGTTTCTGCTCGATACTTAAATCTTTAACGTTATTCTTATGTCACGTCATATACGTTGATCTAACACCACGGTTACGTGTGTTGCTTATGTGTGCCGACAGATGCACGACCTCAAGCACCTACACCTACCGTTCCAAGGCACCAACTTCGGGTTCCGGTTCATGGAGAATTATTCCGCTCTTCCCGCGCATCTCTTGCACCACTTGCAGCCACAGTTCTTGCATCCCGCGCTGGACCCGCGGATATCCTTTTCGCAGGCTGGCGTGTTCCAACCGCTGGGCTCGTCGAGTCCGCACCATCCGCACCACGCAGCCGCGGTGGCCGCCGCCGGCATGAAGAGTTTTGCGTCCGCGTTCGCGCCTCCGTCAAAGTGCTACAAAATGGACGAAAAACCGGCGTCGCATGCCGAAGGAGCCGCGCAACAGTCGCAACAACAACAGCAGCAACAGCAACAGCAACAGCAACAGCAACAGCAACAGCAACAGCAGCAGCAACAACAACAACAACAACAGCATCAGCAACAGCAAACGCTTGGGTTGCAGCACCAGCAGCACCATCAACAGCAACAGCAACCGGTACCGACATCGTTCCCGTATCCTCCCAGGAGAAGTCCTTGTTCGCCGGCCAACATGTCCGTGTCACCACCGTCTTCAGTTGCGACCGCTGCGGCCGCAGCCATGCACCAGCACAACAACAAGGACGAGTGCTCCGACAGGGATACGCCTAGCTCCGGAGCTGTGTCCGAGGATGGCAGGACAATCAGAAGTAAGTGCGCCTTATGTATTTTATTATAATTATAATGTTATTTGGGGTTCGTTCGTTTGTTAATACACGAGCGCAACGCCGTCCGTTGGGTGCGTACATTTGAATTACACCATTGTGCGATATTTGCGGTATCAAAACAACTTTACGCATGCTTGCCTATTTTTTTTATTTATAACTTTTTTCTTCCGTTTTATATCACAGGAATTTTCGTCCACAAAAATTTAAACGTTTATGAATATTGTTCTATTCTCTCGTTGTTTCCGTAAAAACAAACGGACGTGATGCATCGTGCATCTTTACTACAGTGGCACCAAAGTTGTGCTAAAGTAGTATAGGGCAAAACAATAATATCCACATACACATCTTTTTCCGAAAAACTTCTGTAACGAAACTGGTAAAACTGCTAAAAACGTGGCTAATAAGGAGAACCCACACTAAAACTTACAGGTCAACTGACCTCCATGAATTCTAGTTTTGGAGCCGATGACACCACAAACCATCTAGTGGATCTCAAAATAAACGTGCTACGTCTCTGATTGTTAATTCTAACACGATGTTCTGTAAATCTGATTTCGCATACTCGGTCCGTTATCGGTAGTAGTTGGGATTATGGAAAAAACCGTTGACTGTTCATTGTCGAGAAATTTCTCCGTATTGTCTGTGGCCTCATAGTATCTTGTATTGTTCACGCGTTCACATGATACTCTTAAATCGGTGTTTTGATTATAACATTGCAATTACTGTGTTTTTAATGGGTACTCTTACACTACATGAATGTAATTTATTTCCCAGTAACTTTTTGGATTACAATGCTAAACGAACTTACAGTTTATTTGTCTACTCTTATCGCAAAGAAGTGTATTTTATCGCCATGTTATATGTATAAAATTAAATTGCCTACTGTATAAAGATGAATGGATTGCTCAAATGTTCTAGATTAATAAAACAAATTTCACGAAATAATATTATATTTCTGGCATATTGAACGCGAATCATAAATTACTCAAAAATTAAAAACGATTATTACGATACTTGGCCAAGAGCAAAATAATTATGACTTAATCGTAAAAATATGAACTCATACTATTTATTTTTTTTTAAAAAAAAGGCATTTAATATTTGGTAGTTAAAAATGCTAACACATAATAAAGAGTATTTTAATTATATATCATTACTATTTATAAACTTTTATATTACAAGTATAAGATCCTTAAATTATTTGGTGAAATTAGTTAAATTAAAATTTTTTTGTAGTATACACACTACTCAGTTTTTTTTACAATAACCTAAATTATTTGTAGTGTTTGACAAATTTAAAAAAAATAAATAAATACTTCGTACTATCATTTGTTAAAAGTGTTTAATACTATTTTATATTTTAATGTATTGCATAAAAATGTATAATTAATCGCTAAGGATTATTTATTTGTTGAGTTAAGGATTATATCTGTAGATCTATCTTAACAAAAATGAATACATTGCTTTTAGCAATAAGTAATTTTTTACTAAACATTTAACGTACACATAAGTAATTTTATAATGCATTGCCTATAGTACGCTAAAAATCGTCCTTAAATACAAGTAACCAATTGATCCTTTTATTGTTACACGTATGGTGCAATTTACCTATGTGTAGAAAAACAACGATGTTGTTTATATTGCACAAAATGATGTTACTTTTTATACAATAAAAAATTATATTCAACATTATTAATTCAAAATAATATTATACAATAATAATTATTATAAAAAATCCAGCGTTTATTATGAAATATCTTAAACATTTTTCTCATCGGTTTATCGTTTGTTTTTCCAAACGTTGTAATTATTGAGTTTTATGTTTTGTAGTTTCTAAGAAAATGCGTTAAAATAAGCGAATTCACTGATAATCTTGTGTTCTATCAAAGTTTCTTCGAAGGGTGGACCGGTATAGTGACGTGAATGACGGAGGGGCCGCTAACAAGCGTGACATTACGTGCCTCATCAATAGCACATGTGTCGCTGGTAAACTTTATTATAGGTTTACATCAACTTTTGAACGCAAACTATTACACGGGTATAATTTACCCCTTTCTCCGACCAAAAGTTCTAGGCAACTGACTTGCGTTCTCCCCTAATCCCGATGTGTACCGACACAAGTGGCTAATATTCCAGGTCGTTATGCATTATAACAGACAAAAACCGCTGTCGGTCGTCTGTCTCTTCCAAACTGGACATTTCAACAGTTTATAACGACTGTTTTGTTAATCACATTCGAAATTCGACTGAACTACCTACTACGCGGAGACGTTTCTTCTGAAGTCCATATATTCTGTTCTTATTGAATTGGTGAAAAGTCCCTTACGTTCAGCTGTTACCAGAGGGAAGTTTATCGGATTTCCCAAATGATTATTTGAATGAATTTGATATTTGTGTTTGCTTGCAAGTAGTATTAATATTAACTAGTGTATACCAATGAAATAAATATAAAATTACTTGAAACCAGAATTCCTGTTCGGAAAATAAACACCACTTTTCCACTTATAATAACTAAGTGAATTAAATATGTAAATAATATGCGATGATTTATAATATGGGCATTACAAAGCAAATCGCATCCCATTATTGTTCACTACAAGGCACTTGACTTTCTATTGGTATATGTGATGTGTAAGTTATACTTGTGCACTTCGATACAGTTAAAATCTCTAGTGATTATTGCAGATGGGTATATTTTATATTTACAAAATATTGTGTAGTCTAACACTGGTTCCATACTTATATTTTTTATAATTTTACTTTGTTATACCATAATGCTAAAAATGCTGTATCTTGGAGAGATTTTCAAAATGTTGAACATATATACATATTTAAAACTAATTTAATATAAAGTAGTATGAGTTTATATTTTTCAAAATAATTATCCTATTTTATAATAATAGAAAAAACATATGCTAAAATACCTGTATAACATTTTACATAAATACGAAAAAGTAGAAAAATTATTAAATGTTAGTTTAAAATTATAAATAAACTGTATTTCTTCGTATAAATCAATCATAATTAAACATTTATAGAATTCTATTTAAAGATTTAAATATTTATTCGGTATACAATGTCTTAAAATCCTGGTAAAATTGTTAAAGAATAACGTAAAACAATAAAAGAAAGCCTTAATTTTTTTAATTTTACTAGTTTTATAGATCCAGCGTACATTTAGTAACTTGAAAATATATGTTTTCAAAATCATATTATTTTTTCTCATTGAACGTCACTTACATATACAATCGAATAAAGATGGTTAAACATTTGATTATCATATATACAAGATAAGTTTTTTTTACATTTGTTAAGTAGACCTATTTGTATAGCATAAACATCTTGCTGAGTTTAATATATATACTATGCAGTCAATAAATGTATTAATTTGTTTACGAGTACATAGCGTTTGCTGCTTACGTGTAGTAACTGTTCAACCGTTTTTTTTTTATTTTAGAAAAATGCTTTGTTTGAACATTAAGTTTCAAATATTTTCATTTTAGATGGTATTTTTTATGACTGAATGCTTAACTGGACAGAAGTGTTCTTGAAGTTCTTTAAACGTCTTAATAATAATTTGAAATTAGACTGGGAGTTGTTGGATAAGGATTGTGACCAATTTTAACAGTTTACAAGAAAATAATGTGTGAAAATCATAAATCGTTTGGAATAAGACTTGTTCTTTTTATCTTACGACTAAAATCATGTCGAATAGTTTTACAGACATTTTCCGGTTAAAATAATTATTTGATGATTAAATTAATTTTAAAATACAGTATTATAATCCTGCTTCTTTTTTTATCAGCGTCTCAAACTCAGTGTTAGGCATTATAGTTATTTTAATCATAGTTGGTTTATATTAATTTTTAAACGTCAACAAATCATTTATTTTTTCCGATTTTTCTTCTGATTGATAAAAGCAACTATTTTTATTACTACATAAAATATAATACATTTAATAAAATTAAAAAATAGCCAATAATATGAAAAATATTGTATGGGGTTTTCCGTTTATTTGTCCAAATAAGTTCCGTAAATATTTGTTAATTAATAATATACCTTAATTATATTTTGACTGCAGTTAAAATAGTGATAATCTGAAATTTTAAAATGTACATTAATTTAGTTAATATTTGATATAGATTTTTAGAAAAAAATGATTTTACAATTTGGATGTACATAAATTTATTATTTATTTATAAAAATTGAGATTTGGATTCATATAATGTTTTATATTTAAAAGTTATGAAATTGGTATTTTAATATTGAGCTCTTTATTTATTATCATGTATATTTATCATATCTGTTATTAGTAAATAATCTAAGTTAGATCGAATAACTCGCCCAGCTGTGGATCATTGTTCTTATAAATCAAGCCTTTTTCTGATTGTGTAATGCAAAAGTATCGCGTGAACATACGTGCAAATAGTAACATGCGATGAAGTGCAGAGAAACGATTTTATAAAGTGAGAAAGAGAGAGGAGTGTGTGTGTATTTGTGTTTAAGAGAGAGAGAGAGAGAAATGAAGTAAACCGTCTATATGGTATGTGCGTCGTGGTATACACTTGTATATGTTACATATATAAATACAAATGCTCGGAACGGCGGCGTTTGACGGATGTTTGTCGTTGGTCACTGAACATGGACTGTCACGAGCCACAGCGACCATTTGTGCGTTGCGTTGATAATAATTATGTTGTTTTGCCGTTACAAGACGTGTTTTGCATAGCACGTTATATACGTGTATGTGTGTGTATGTGTGTGTGTGTAGCGGCTAAGCGTCCTAAAGAACTTGTGTACGCAAAACATTATATTGTCAGGAACAGCACAAACGAGTATACTATATTGCTGCTGTATAGTATAGTATTATAAATATAGTGTGTCGACTTCTTTTCATTTTTTTTCCTTTTTTTTTTTATTGTTTCTTTCTCTTTTTTTGTAATCGGGAGCAATGTTTTCACGTTTTGTTTTATTCACTGCATTTTGTTTTTCTTTTATTTATTTATGTTTTTTAATAGTATTCGCGGCTTCGCTTTTACAATGGTTTTTAACAAGCTGTGGGTGATGGAGAGGTCTCCGCATATTGCGGAATGTCGTAGAATGCTAAACGCCGCCGCACTGATCGCGACTACAGTCACGTGTCTTTTTACCTTCATTTTATTATCATGTATTCTATTATTGAATTGTACAACCACCGCGTTTGATCGCACATAATATAAACGCGCGTGTGGAGATATATCTGGATTTCTTCATTTTTTTTCTTCTATTTTATGATGTTAATGTCTCAATAATAACGTTTTTTTGCCACTATATATTTCCATACAATCCAAAGGGATGAAGTCTCGCTGAAATTTATAAAACAAAAATTAGAAGTAAATTGTAATTATTAATTAGTTCACCTATTACACTGAACATTGTGGGATGATATAATGTTATGACTAAATTAATTTTTATTGTTTTTAAATATTTATGATCAGTTGTTAAATACTCTATCAGAAACTCCAAATATTACATTACTAGCTTATTTAATACTTGATATAAAAAAATATAAAATTATAAAATTAATTGGTAAAAAGTATTTAAGTAAAAAGTTTAAGTAAAAAAGAAATTGTTTGAAGAAACAAAATTAGATTATTAAAAGTTAGAGATAGGTACACTACGTAAATTAATTGAAGTAGTGTATGTTTTATATTTTTATATTGTTGTTACTATTTTGAACGATAATTTAATTAATATTTTATTATTTTTACGTATTTTACTTTAAATTATCAATAAATGTAAATTGTAAAAATTACAATAGTGTGCTTAAAATTATTTAAAAATTATAAAATTTTTATTCCTGTTCATGAATGTGTAATATCTTAATAGGTGCAATATCTGTGAAATTTCACAACGTTTAATTAAGATCGGGCTCATGAGTTAAACGAAACGGATTATGGGCTCTTTAATAAACAGGATTTATTTAGTGTCCCCTCTTCCTACCTCATGATGCAATTTGGAACACTGTGTTCTTTGGACCGAGTATATACGTCTTGTCATCGGTTGTCTGCCAACCCTATGAATTATGCAAGGCATGAAACACCACGTAGTAGTTTATAAAACGAGGATTAATATGGGATGGTGGTAGTTGCTGTTCAACTACTGGTCATTTGGGGACCCGCAGTTCTGATAAGCGCTGTAATTCCTCGCGATTAACCGACCAAAAGATTACTTCGACCCTTGTCGGATACGTCAAAAAGCTTCAGTGTTCTGTGCCAAAACGCCCTTATTTCACGGTAAAGTATTAACTTTTTTTTGGCATCCTACGTCATCAAGGTCGTCAATAAATTAGATATCCCGCAGCTAAACACGTACAGAACATGTAGTACACGCACGCAAACCTTCACACCACACAACACGCACACACACACACACACACACACACCACACATATGTAACACGGATCATTAATGTGACTTATGTATAACTCTGCACTCCCTATAGGACTTATAAACTTAATTTATTAGTCTAGTCATCCGTTCTTCTTATACTTAAATGTTCGGTTATCATTTAATTTTATGCAACTTGTTTCATTTTCAAATAATAATTCTCGATATTATTTATCTAAATAATGTTATTTAAGGATGTACATCTCGAGTACATTTATAGAAATTCAAAGTATACGCTTTACTAGGAGATAAAAGGAAAACATTTATTCTTGATAATCTATAGTTGGTATTATGTTTGAATTTTAATTTTAATGGGTTAACGATTTATAGTAAAAATAATTGTTTTAATAAAAAGCATGTAATTTGTTAATATATTTTATCGTCTATACACTTTTATGTCTGAACTTTCTTTTCTGATTACACATTAAGTTTTATTCTAAACTTAACTTATTAATATTTATAATGATTTGATTTAGTTTTGAAAAACATTTCATATAATTACATTAAATTAAGAATCATAATATATTACTACAAAATGATATATTAATATTACCCACTAATGCTCTATATGATTTGGTTTAAAAATTGGTCAGACTTCATATTTTTTTTTCGCAAAATTTTGGTCCAGTTTCTAAAATATAATCAATTGATTATTTGAAATCCATTGAACAATATTTTAAAATTTTAAAGACATTTTATATAGAATTAATAAAACGTATATTTTCATGGAAATCAATATTTTACCCCTGTACCGTCGTTTTATAAACTTTATGGGTATATATGTCACACAGCTGTTTATAGAACATATTAATATATTATTATCGAACATATTTTTAAGAACCACGGTTGCAATTATTCTCGTTTTGGTACAGGCGACATTGAAGACCTTGTGTACAGCTGTCACACCACGTCATCCAATATAAATTGTATTTATATACAATGTAGTTTATAATTTTCTATGTAGTATATATTATAAGTTATGTACAGTTTTAAGCTAATTATTAATTATGTGATGTAATTCAAAACTTTCACATTTGGAAATTTTTTTTAGTTCGAATCTTTTGTCCGCTCTATCAAATTATATTATATTTTCAGTCCGGTTAAAAATAAAAATAGATGTAAATTCGGTCTGGTCCATAAACTATTACAGTCCAAAATTCGTTTATTTGGATCGGCGGTCGGGTCCCGGTTCACTCCAAGAAATTATATTAAATTTTCAGTCCGGTTCAATTTAAAAAAATTAGTAATTGATTCGGTCCAACTTCGGTTATTTGTTGATGTTCTCAGTTTTGTCCGACCCCTAAAATTATGGATCATGCTGAATTTTACTATCCAAATACTGGTTAACTAAATTTAACAACGACAAACTATTACAATACGTATATCTTTATTATTTTTTAAACATATAAAATGCTAGTAATTCACTATTTGTATAAAAGTTTATCGTATAACATAGTTTTTGTACACAATTCAAGTAGTGCATTGCACTATCATGTTTTGAAGTATTTATAATATATAATATAAAAAATGTACCACGACACATGTAAAGCCGGTATTACACTGGATCGACATTAGTCGATCGACAGTATACTGTGTCGTGTCGAACAAGTTGTCAATTTGTAGATTATTATTATATTCGTTCGACATTTATAAAAACTAATTTATTTATTTTCTCGCACCCATATCATCAGTTGAATTTCAGCTATCGTACGGTTGTCGATTCAGTTTCCTTTAATGTTAATGGACTTTTTGTCGATCAGGATTTCTGTCGATCGACAAGTAAAAATCGAACGGAATTCGGTAGCAAATGTCGAATCAACTGATGTCGATACAGTGTAATACCGGCTTAACACAACCTGTAAAAAAAAACTATTTTATCACTAAAACGGAATCTGAACCCATTAATTTCATTTGGATCTTCGTATTGTATAATCTATATGAATCCTTGGTTTGTTTTGCACGCGTCGATATTATACCGTTATGCACTTGAGTTGTTTTCTATTGCTCTTTCCGGCCTTCCGACCACATTTATAGAACCTGACGGGGAAAGGAAAGGGGTACGGCCTTTTATGGTAACTCAATATTAATATTGACGGGTCGGTTTGGCACTGTTTAGTGGAAAACAGAACATCAACCATCAGAGCACAGATTTCTGTGAAGCAAAAGAGCTTTTTAGAGGCCACATTGATCACCCGACTGGAACGATATGCTGGGAATGTATCTAGGGGTGTTGCTATATTATTTTCATATTTCCCAACAACGTTTTGTTATTATTCAATTTCCAAAAGTACCGTCTCTGTCCCTATCACGTTTTTACTCTCCGTTTACAAAGTGCATTCGACTGATAATTTCATCAAAAAGTACCTTATACGTGTACAATCGTTTCGGCGATGAGCTCTGAAGAGAAATTTCCCGTGTAATTATTATTCCGGTATAACGGTGAACTAATTTAATGTTGAATGTTACATAATTATTCATAGAGCCGAGCATTTTCACGAATTTTCAGCTCTTGTGTTCTTGAACTCACTCGCATAACTACGTGAATGGTGCAACAAAGATAATCAATTGTAACCAACATTTGGAAAATGTTGCTTCGAAATTCGTAGTATTTGCACCACGGGTCTCTTTCTTTCTCTCTCTCTTTCTCTAGATACTATATAACTCTTTGATACACATTAACTTGGTTGCCATACCTGTTGTAATCTTCCCTGCTTTTCCCCGGTACAAATTAGGTGACAATTAATTGTTATCGACTCCGCAACGAGCATCAAAGGGCTCCCTCTGTCGTTTCGCCCACTTGCCATGTTTGCATTATGTACATATTGCCCTAGTATGTACTTGGTGGGATGTATCATAATAACGACTATGTAAAACATGCATATATTTATATATATGTTATATAAAACACCATCCCTGTGTACACATTGTTCACGCATCGTTGAACTTACGTAGTCAAAATTATTTCTCGTCGACCGTAGCACAAACAATTGTTATTACCTCCTTAATCACCATTCCATCGTCATTGATAATTATTAATAATTGGAGCTTAATCATATCAAAGCCTTTGATGACTCAGTTAGTAAAAAGTTGTCCTTGAAACATTGTAATTTTACTTAAACATGAAAATATTTATTTTTTTATTTTTTACTTACATTAATATTGCTTGTTCGAGTATCTATTCATTATATGAATATTTAATATTTTATTTGTATTGAGTCTTAGTATTATAAGTTTTATTAACTTATTTTCAATTTGTTTTTATATACTAAGGTTTTTATTTTGCAGTGTACTTTATTTTTACATTTATTAACTTTATTTGTACATTTTATTATTTTTATAATGTTTCTTGCTAGGCTTACTGTAAAATAATAATAATAGTTGTAAGAAATCCTAATACATAGTGATTTTTTTTTCTGATTTGCTATATTGTATAATTATTAATTTTTCAATTTTTAAAATAACTCAAAATAATCGTATATGATAATTTTTGTTTTACCAAACTTTAATTTTAGTGGTTTAGGTTTAAGAAAACTGATTGCAAAATTCATTAATGTTTAAAATCATAATCGTATAAATTTTATAATTACATTATATTAAACAATCAATTTTCTTAAACCTATACAATTATTAATGTACATATGTGTATAGGTATATACACGTAAGCAATTAAACTCAAGTTTATAAAAATACAATTTTATTTAAAGAATTTAGATATTAATAACCAATTTTTTCACCATAAAAAAAGCATAATAATAATAATAATTTAAAATCCTAGTATATTCTTATTTATACAAAAAAATAAAATAACTTAAAGCTAAATTACATAATATAAAATATCCATTGAGTAGTGATAATAGATAATTCACATTAAAAACTTTTATGTAAGCATTTAAAAACTTTGGTCAAAAACTTACAGTTCATACTAAAAATATTAATGAACAGGTTTATTTTATCTTAGGTAGTATTTTCTATTTTATTTTAGATGATAGGTATGAATGTGTGTTCCTTGAAGTAGAATAAGTAAATCATGGTGGTATATACCAATTTAAACTTAAATTTTATAGACCACCTACGTAGTATATGACTTTATGTCTATTACTTCTAATAAAAATGTTATTTACCGCTAAGTAATTCGCATTAAATAAAATCAATAAAAAAACGTGATTATAAAAATCTTATTTTTTTATCAGTTACAGAACAGGTTTTTAGGTATAACAAAAGGGAAATAAAATGCTCGAAATTTAATTGTTTTATATAGGTATATATCTATAAATTTACAACAATTATATTGTAACTTACACAGTGAACATTATCTAAGATGTAACCTGTAAGATTTTAAATAATTTATTTGGTCCCGATAAATGTTACAAACTTTAACTCGTGAAAACAAGCATTTATGTTTTTTAAAGTAATTTTGTTTTAAATAAAATACAAAGTAAAGTAAAAATACAAACAATTTAAAACACAATTTGGTTTTCGGTATTATCTATTAAAAAAAATTATTATTCAATTAAAAGAATAAAGAAAAGTAATCGCTTAGCAATTGTAAATATTTTTTGTACCTCGAAAAATCATACAATCTCACACTAAAATGAAATTTTTACGATGTTAAAATGAGCGATTAAATTAATAATAATAATATAATAAACTGTATTTGTTTCTTATATTTTTATACGTACGCACATGTAAAATATAAACAATAACTATTAGTTTAGACCATTAATTTATAAAGTAATTCTGAGTTAAGCGAACCATGTTATTTAAAATATATTATTATGTATGTTATACTGATTAGACGTGCAATCTAATATATATTATTTTAATTTTAAGTGAACAGTGTTCAATGAGAGACGCTTGAAGAAAAATTTTATAATTCATGGGAATTTAGATTATTTTTATCATATGTTAATAAATAATAATAACCATAGATAATAATCAGTTATGAAAAAATAAAACAATAAAAATTAAATTAATTATTTAAAAAAGTATAAGTGGTACAATAATTGAAATATGTATATATATATTTAGTATTATTGATTTATATAATTTTTTATATAGTTGATAGTCGGTTAACATCAACAATATTTACACGGTTGATTTTTCAATTATTTCTTTGATCCAGGAAAATCAAAAAAAATTAAAACGGAATTATAGTAAGTATTCTATGAGTGTTCATTTTCTTTTTTTTGTATGTGTTTCACGCGTGTAGTATCATTGATACGTAAAGTCATTACCCCGTTTACAATCCTATACTCATTATTACGATACGTTAGCATGTTTGAACGGGCTTAAGTGTGCCGATCGCCACGCGTAAAAAATGACCAGCGGGAATGTTCGTCGCGACGAAATCTGCACTTGTTTACATGAATTGATTGGTGATAAATCGTTGAGACTTTCAAGACCGCATGCAAAAGGGGAGTAGAATGAAAAAATAAAAAATAAAATAAAACGCATCAAATTATACGCATAACACGAACGAACGGGCTTTGCATGCTGCTGGTGCGCGCGCATGGGGAGAATGTGTTACACCACTATTCGAGCGGGTGAGAGAAGACAAGATTTATTAATGGACGACCGCTAAAGTTTAATAACGTGTAAAAACAGTGTTTCGACGGCAGACCCTTATTAAAAATCGAAATTTATAAGCGTATTATGCTAACGATTTATTGGAAACCAATAACTAACCGGGGGACGAGTGGTCGGAGTAAGCTGAAAACGTGCCGGGAAAAAGGAAACGTATTATATTTACGCGGCCGTTGTGCTGCACGGTTTTTAGCTTCGCATTATTATTTGGCCAAATCCCAAGCGTATGGTGCTCTAAACTTCGTAGTGTCTTAAGATTTTACAATCAAAAAGCGACAAATGGTAAAAGAACAAAACAAAAAAAAAAAAACAAATTGATGGATCCGTTATGTGCTTGAAAAATAGCGGATAAAGTCATAACATATTATGATTATACCGTCTGAGAATTAATATGTAAAGGCAATTTATTGTTGTGTTGGATTTGAGATACACCGTGCAAAACGTGAAATTGTTGAGGAAAACAAAATACCTGTATAATGTTACTATTACATTACGAATTTTCAGTAATTACGAAATGTTTAAGCTAAAATTAATTGTTCGCCTTGTCATCTTATAAAAAAGAGATTTTAATTTCGAACACTAGTGTTGTACTAAAATAACAAGAGTTTTCATTTAACACTATAAAGTTCTGCTTTTTAATTTATTTTTAATGTTTTGTTAAATATTTCCGGAGAATATTTCATTATAAATTAATATTGCTTTAAATTGGGATTTAAAGATTTAAAGATTTAATTTTAAGGTAGTACCTATAACTAAATGAGTAAATATATTATTTATTATAATATTACGAACATTCATATAAATTCTTTTAATGTTACAAAAAGGTTTAGTTTAAGGTGGTTACAAATATACATCAGGCATTATTTTTCAATTTAAAATATATATTTATGGACCAATTACTATGTTTAAATTTTTTTTTTTAATGCCTTATTGATAATACATCAAGATTTTATCAGTTTGATTTGATTAAATTAATTTAATTTATTAAATAAAAAAATAACATAAAATGTTTAGTCTAATTATTTTATTGAAATCAGGTATACTTATTTTTAAATGCAATAGTAATTTTGTAAGTATTCATATTTTTTTGACCTAAGAGAACAATGACCGTTTAGATTGTTATGAAAAGTTTTAACGTTGTTTATTGGTACACGTACCTATTCATTTTTTTAATGCGTTGTTCGATTATTACAAATTCAAGGGTACATAATATTATGATGTGTGAGAAGACATGACAGTCAACACCTAAATCTCTAAAACATCGGTATGATGGTAAACATTTCAACATTTGATTTGAAGGAGAAACCCGTTTGTATATCCTCTGATTGGTCGTTGTTACATGAATAGTTGGTTGCTGCAATTTTACGGCTTTACAGATAGATTAGCTAGCTGCAGTGTCCGGTGGTAAACATTTATAAACCTTACGAATCATAAATACGTTCATGTGTGTGTGTTTTCTTTTATTTCCGTTCGAACTAAAGTTTGGAATTACGCTCGTACATCCAATTAGATAGACCTTCTTCATCTCGGATGCAATAAACTATATTATTGAGACAAATATTAAAAATGTGTCTAATCTAACAAAAAGAAAAATAGCTATATGTTTATTCTTGTTGAATTAATATACGTAACATTAATAACAATAATAATAATAATGTACTGTTTAATGTAACCTATAAATTCACTTAGGCTATTTAAAATTTTTTGATAGGGTGTACTAGTGTAAATGATAATATAGTCTTTAAGTAAATTGTAAATAATTAATACATTTTTCAATTGTAACGTTTATATATATTTTATTGTATAATAATGTAAGCTGTTTTGAATAAATATTATAGTAATGTAGACAATTTTTTAAATTAATACGAGTGTACTACACTAAACGCTATATCAAGTCTATACGTTATTTTTTAATATTGTGTATTTATCAGACTAAAATTGAAACGGATCGTGGGTGGGAAATATAATAATTTGTGCGTGTGGAAGTGTGAATAATTAGTGATGTATTAGTAGTAATTGTCATCATTGATTTTTTTTATTTTATTCTTTTGTTGATGGACATCATAGGTTCCGGACTTTTTTCCACCCTCTTTATGTTGTATATGCGTATAATAAAAACGTTAATTAATTTTATACGGATGGACGTTAAAATCATCTACCGATTTAATGTTTCTATAATCGCATAGCAGTCTGCGGTCCATAAACTTAATGGAAGTGTCACAAACATTAAACAAACGCATTGAAATTGATAGGACATTTGTTTCTAAATAAGTCGAGAGAAATTCAATATAAAGGGGAAAAATGTTTTGATTTTGTTACTTTATGAATATATTATGTAATGCATACCTGTATACCACCGTTAATATTATGATGATAACAAACAAAAGATCGTCAATATATTATTTATGTAACGGTTCAGCCTGTAAACATAAGGTCTTTGAGATTAGATTGTTGAAATATACCGTACAAAAATAATTGATTCTTTCTATTAAACATAATGTACTAATTAATTTCGGAACTGTCTTTTATACATTTTTTTCTTCATTTTTCTTCTTCATGTTTGTATGTTTTACGTGTTCACTTTTGATCATTGCAAACCATTCATAGATTTTATAATAAATTATTTCAATTATCATAAAAATATATTTTAATTGAAAAATTCCAATTCATGACTGTGTAATTTTTATATGAAACTGTATCGTAAATCGGGAATTCCATTTTAGCTACGATCGTAAAGATTCCACTAGTAGTCACGTAAAATGTGTGTATTATTTTCTTTTTAAAATGCTCTCACGACGACAATGCCCTAAGCGTATTGTTACAATTCGTTGCAATGTTTTTAACGTTCGGCATAAACGAAATTTGCGTACCCTTTAAGCTATTAAAACGTAATGTAGGGACGTAATAAAAATGCACGTCCATATTAAAAGTGTTATGTCAGGGTGTTTTAGTAGCGATATAGGGGTTATAGAGGAAATGGTCCCGGTTAAGTATTTATGATGGTCTCGCATGAAGTTGTAACTGTGCGGATGACGCGCGTATTTAGAATGATAGTTTTCAATTGGCTGACCGAGGTATTTTGCCGGTTTACGGAAATGCTTGAATGTATGTGTGTGGGTGTGTATGTGTGTGTGTGTGTGTGTGTGTGTGTATGTGTGTAAATATAGCTAGACGGTCTGTATACAAATGTGTGGTAAGAAAAAGGGGAAGAAGTGATGAAGAAGGGACATACAATGGAGCATACGGAATAAGGACGTGTTATAGGTTTAGCACTGGTGACGAGTTGTGACCGGAGGGTGTTTATGCCTCGTAAAAGTAAGCTCTATAAAAGTGAAAACATCTTGTGTCTTGTTTTGACGCCGAGGAAATATGTGCATTTTCAGGTAGTGGTGAAAAGTTTTACACATTTAAACTAATATGTGTGGTCAACAAGAAGAGCGATAATTTCCCCTTAGCCCGATAGGAAACAATAAATTCCAAACACCGGCTCGTCTATGCTAACACACTTGTAAGACATGATAATCGTGACGAAATTATGCTGCTGTAGGTGTAAAGGGCGAAAATTGCTATGATTGATAAATGTCTTATTGCTAGATATAATATTTGGTGGGTGCATACTAGTAATGAATTTGTTAGCTTGATTTGAGCAAATTCAATTCGGGTCGAAAAGAAAAAAGGCTTTAAAGCCAACCAAAAATCAATATGGTTACAAATTGACACTCTTTTTAATACGCGTTGAGATTATAATAACTTATGAATAAATAAAAATAAACATAATATGTAATATAGAATATTTATTATATTTTTTCTTTTGTTACTAAAAAAAATTGTTATCATGATTGTATTTGGTTTTAATATGGTGAATCAAAAAAAAAGATAAAAACGAATCAATCGATTTGTACAAGTATTGTATTCTGTGGTAAAATAGGACGTAATGTTTTATGTAATTATTAAACCATAGGTGTGTGAGCTCGATTTGCTATGGATTAAAATTACTATTAACAGTCGTATGATGTTACGTCTCACTGTGGCAAAACATATTTTCTTTCTTACAAAATCATAATTTTTCATTCCGGTTTTTGCAACGATAATCAAATATAGTGTACCATGCTAAAAGTTGATTTGGAAACCTAATGGATATCTTTTTTTCGTAATGAATTGATATGTATTATTGATTTACATTCTTGAGGATTGGGTATGTTTTTTTTTATCATTTATCAGTTTTAATCATATTGCACACAATTAAATGCAGAGCTTAAATCGTAATAGGTAGTACATTGTATAACAATATTGATTTAGTTCTTAGATGTGAGATTAAAAATTAAAAATTTTTTGACCAAAGCAAATTGTAATGAATTTGTAAGTGTTATATTTTACTTTTTTATTTCTTTAATGTTTGTAGATCAAACAATACATAATATAAAAATTAATGTAACCATAATGTTCGTTAAAAACTCAATTATCACGTAGTATTATGTGATGGAATAATACATTAAATTATTACGAATAAAAATATTAATAAATTAATTCAATATTTCAAGGGTATAGTATTATATAATATTTTTGTGCGAAATTCCTCTGGCAGCTTGTAGTATAAGAGAACAGACACATAAACACTTTATTTTCTCTTATTCTCATTTACAAGATTAAAAAATATTGATATTAAAAATTGATTAACCAATGCCAATATAAAAAAAAAACACTATTAAAAAAAGGTGATGCACGTCTACACGTTAAGGAGCGGTATGGATCAAACGAGTTATCGAAACACATTAAACATAACACCAAAATTGTACACTGCTGTTCAATAGCAAAGACGAGTAATTGGTGTTGTGGTATTATTGCAGTGCTGATACTAAATTTTTTTAAGATGACCGGTATTTTCTTTAACAATATTTTCTCTTGTCTTATTAGAAGCGTAGTTATTTCAAAGGAATTCGAAATGTGATGTTTCTTTTATAAAATGTTTTTGTGACATAAGAATATGTGTGTAAAAAAAATTATATTTTCTGTATGAGTACCAAATGTGTTTTAATAGAATACTCTGATTGAGTAATGACTTCAATTATAATGAATAATGTTTATCATTAGAAGTTATACATTTTTTTTCAAACAAAATGCAATTTAATATTACGCCACAATTCATTGTTTCAGACATTAGACAACTATGACATCCATGTAAAACAATGTGTAATTAATTTGTTTAAAGTATATTGTATACTTATTTTTTTACTTTTCAATTTTAGTCGAACGTTGACATTGATTGTTTTTAATGAATGATAAATTTTGACGACTTTGTAATAGTTTTTTTTTTCTATTACTATATAATATGATAATAGGTGTTAGAAACATATGTATTGCTCAGTATACATGCTGGTAATTCAGTAAATTTAGCTAAAAACCAGATGAATTTATTAATATTATCTTATCAACTTGTTTACGCAATAAATTATTTAATGAGCAAAAAGTCATTTGATTGTACTAATTTCATATTCGTATACCATAACAATACACAGTATTATTATTTATCAAGAGTTTAGATTAATTGACCGCAAACGGAATAACAATTACAAGTGTATTAATTTTTAAGATTAAATGTCGTTTTTTTACTACAAAATATATTTTAACCTATAATTAGCAGTCTCAATAGTAACGATATGTGATGATTTATAAGACCTGTACAAAATTGGTATTTTGATCTTCATAGTATTATTGAATGATGTGTCATTCGAGAATAAATTATATTAGGCTTTGAATGGGGAGCCGTAGTCAAATGAACACGATGGAAATTACTAAACTGTACAAATACTGAGTTTGTTTCACGGGCAACGGTTCATCCGTATCAGATTTCTTGAAATGTTAACGCTATCAATGTCATTAATATTATAATGTTTTGAAATGTAATCACATGGCCCGGTGCAGTGAAAGCTTTATTTGTTTTTAAATCTTAAGTATCATGTGTGTGTGTGTGTGAGTGTGTGTGTGCGCGCGCGCGCTCGCGCGCGCGAGTTTGTGTATCGTGTGTGTAGTGCGTACCTTTTCGGTGGGTGACCAACTGGTGTTGGTTGCACCACAGTGTTGCGGTTATTAAGCCTTGTAACTGATACAAGGACGAAGCGTCCAAACGCACACAGGTGGATGTGGTATGTTAGGACGTCGTGTATTTCTGGTTGTATTGTGCAGGAAGTCTCCTTCTGTAGAAACACGAACAGCCTGGGAAACCGAATCGATGCCACTGCTAAACAGTAGGTACACTGTTTCTTTCTTTCTTATTTTTTTTTTTTTTTTTGAGAGTGAGGCGAAAAATAAGTGTCATGGGTGAATACGATATGTGGAAGAAATCGTAAGGATTCGAAATGACACATTGGGTTTTATGACTGTATAAACCGGGCAGTACAGATACGGCGAAAACTTAAGATGTAACAGTAATACGAATATAATATATACGTAAACATTTTTAAACCCATTACACATTCAATTTCCTATATTTAAAATGCATTTTCATGTTCAAACCGGTGTTGAAATTTTGAATATTATATAATGCTCAGATTCGAAAACCTATATTTTGATATAATATGAAGAGTTATATTATTATACTTAAATTTTTATTGGACTGTTTACCATAATTTTTAAATAAAAATAAAAAATATTTATCTTATACAATTTACTCACATTAAGAAGATACAGTGTATTAAAAAAAAAAAAAAAAATGTAGAACAACAGTTGAACACTAGTTTGAACACTCAATTTTATTTGATATTTTAAAAAAACATAATTTATCAGATAAATTGTATATTTTTAATAAAAATAAATTTATTTTAAAAATAAGAGCCTACTAACTATGCATAAGCCTCAGTTTTTGCTAGTTTTTTTTTTTATAAAGTCATTTATAACCTATTAGCTTATATTGCATTCAAAACTACGGTATTACATGGTTTATAAATTATATACTTAAATGTATGCATAACTTGAGTGAATAGTACGAGTAATGCTGAAAAATAAAGTTTCATAATGTATAAATGAAGTGTCAATTAATCTATGATAATGAAACACAATAAAAGTAATATGGTTAATTAATTAATCACTTATTTTGTATAATTTAAGTATAGAAATTCCAAAAATCTAAATTTTCAGTCAACCACTAAGTATGTTTTTAAATGCATTTTTAGATAATATTCATATGATGTATTATTTTTATAAATGTTTTAATAAACCATTTCATTTTCATTGAGATTTTAATTATTTGTAATTATGAATCGTGCGTTTTTGAAAAATGTAATATTGATTATTTAAAAATTTAAATTAATTTTTTTAAATGTATAACTTTTGGAAACAATTGTTTTTATACAAAAAGTATTTATAAAATTCAAAAATATTTGTACAAACTTAAAAAATTTAATCTAACCTAAACATTTCGAAAGGTAGGTATGATGTTTATTTGTATACTTGTAAAAAAGATAAATTTACCTACACAACAATTAGAATTAATAATAAATTAATTTCTATAAGTTTCATTTATCGTTGATCATGATAGAATACTGTCTGAATATTTTTTATAACTATTTTAATTAGTACAGGATTTCACTTATTATTTCTTAGGCACTTGGTTAGATATGTTATTATTATTATTATTATTATTATTATTATTATTATTATTATTATTTTTTTATTGTCTCGAGTGAATTATATTGCATGTACACATTTAAAAAAAAAAAAAAAACTGAAAACACCATCGCTGTTAAGTTATTTGCATGGTAAAATACCAAAGACTGTCGGTGTGCAGGAAGACAATAAAAAGTATTATAATAGCCAGTGGACAAACTCGACTCCCAACTCCTGTGGAACATGTGTAAAACCCGCTACTATCTTCAAACGACCACATAAATTGTGTACCCATTGTTAGTCGTTGAGTTGGAAGCCGACAGTAACAAAAGGTAGTTTCAATTATTTCGTTTGTTGTCGTTTTATTTTGCCCTCGTTTTTTTTTCTCCATTGCTTTTTTACTCCCGCGAACTTCAACCGATTTATTTTAGTTTTGCGACTGTTTATTTTATTTTGTATTATTTTATTTTATTTTATTTATTTTTTTGTGTCAGCCCCAATACAGTTAAAGCTTTTGGAAACTCGTGATGATAATCTTGATTACTCGATTCGTTATTATTTAAATGTTTTATTTTTATTTTTTTTTTTATTGGGAAAAGACCCTCAGCAGCATAGGCTATTGAGTATATATAGTTTAATTTAACATATTATATAGATAACAGATATAATTAATTTGTATTTTATATACGAGTAATTATAAATTTATTTTTAAATTTTCTGATTGTAGTTCGGCAGCGTTGATGAATTCGGTGATCCTAGTCATTGATAAAGGGTGATTATTGAGAATTGGGTGTAGCACAGTTGGGTCCCAAATAATATTTAGGATAAAGATAAACAATTAATTGGATTATAAAAACGATAACGTACAAGTTCGGTCCGACTTTAAAAATCATAATATCCTAGTTCAGTTCAATCTTTCCGACAATAAAATTTGTAATTTACACGTATTGATACACTTGATATAACCATTGTTCTAATTTTCAATTAATAATTATACACCATGTATTAGAAACAAAAAAAAAAAAAATTATACTTGTGTCCTAATTTATAGATTACTGATAGTCCTAAATCTGCAAACATGAGAAAAAAAATGTTTTTTTTTTATGGACTTAATTAGAGCAGTTCTTGTAAAATCGTGAGACCCAACTAGTGTACTACCTAAAGAACACTAGGACCTAACTAGACTAAATAAGAGTAAATTACGGAGAATTTCGGTAGGTAGTTGTTTCGGAGAGTTTGTATTTTGTTCTGGTGATATGGTACGTTCGACATTCTATTAATATGTGTTTTATGGTGATATTTACTCTACGTGTTGAACACATTAGACTCCTTAGACATTAAATTATTGAAATTTGTGAAATTTGTGCGTGTCCGATTCCAAGTTTTGTTAATATAACTTTGTTTTATATAGATATTCCGGTGGGACATGACCGTATGTTTATATTGTGTTTTACCTAGTTTAATTTATTATTAAGTCCATTTTTGATGTCATGTTTGTTGGCATTTTTTTATAATTATTGTTTGTTGGTCCATGTCACTATATAAAATGATTTGTGTATACAATGAAAGTGGAAAGTTGATTACGATTTTGGTGATGAGGTCAGCGCGTTGGTTTTCTTTTATGTTTTCGATATTTTTAATTGCACTGAAAGAGTCGGTGAAGAAGATGATATCTTGAAGGTGATGTTCAGTTCAAGTGTTCTAAATATGATGATGGATTCTGCTATAAAATTTGAGTTGGAATTAGAAATTTTATTCTGTGTTGTTTCATATAACTGCCGTTCCGACTCCGTTTTGGTTTTTGGACGTAACTGTGTAAATTTGTTTACTTGTGGAATTTTTTATTAGGTGAAAACATTGTTGTTTATATATAGAGGCTCTACCTGGTATACCTACCTTAAGGTGCCGAGATTTTTAAATTATTTTGATCTTTAAAACTATCTTTACACATATTATTATTAAATTTCAAAAAACACTTATTTGTGTAATAACGTTTTTTAAAATAATATAACACCAAAGTTGATTATAATTTTTTAGCATTTTGAGAAAACGAAATTTGAAACCGTTAATAACTTTCAGCATATTATTTCTTTCACTTTGCACAACGTACCTTTTTTACTAAATTGAAAAAATACACACTATTAAATGTAGACCAAGTGAGAACTCATGCGTAAGAGTTTAGATTAAATGTACACTGGCTGCTAGTAATATTATTTTAGTGAGCATATTATATACATCGATCAATATTAAAGATAATATTAATACTTATCTTTAAATTGTACAGTTGACCGAAAATTGGAATATTCTAGACCGCAATTTACGTACATATCAAACATACCCGAGTTGTGATTTACGTATGTTTTAAAAGTACACAAGCCGCAATTTATATAGTAAATGACTACGACATTTCTTTGGGGACTAAATTTACCAATTCCTTAAAAAAGTCCTACTATCACAATTAAATTGCTACTGTACTATTACTTTAATATTAATAGGGGAAACCAATATGTTCATAGCAAATAAATAATAAAATTGTTTATATAAATTACTTTATTTTATTACATTTTTAAAAAACAATAATAGTGTATATGTACACTGTAAAGGGCGAAGTAGTAATATCCAGATAGTAACGACATTACATTGCATGGATTTTTTTGAGCACATTCATTTAATTTATCACACCACATCTTATATGATTTCATTTTCTTTCGTATTCTATTTTTTTTTTTTTCGTAAGGTTATTACTTTTTTCATCTAACTGAATTTCCTTTAACAGTAAAAATAACACAAAGTACATAGAGCTCTTGTTAAAATTCTTTGTTCTCAAAATTAATAGCCAATGAAATGTGCTAAATTATTTTATGTGTATACTAAATTATATTTATCAAGATAAATAAAATAATAGTATAATAAGAAATAAAGACTATTATTATTAATCGAGTAATAATAAAAAATATTGACCTTTTGAAAATATAATTTTTAGAAGTAACTATTAACATCATATTTCATCACAAATACTGTTATTATGCATCTGGCCATTTCAAAGGTTATAAGTTATTAATGTATTGGTATCAATTAAAGGCATTTCCAACTTTTATGACTTAATAAAATACAGTTTTATAGAAAGTATTAATTTCTTAACGTTGATTTTGATAACGGTTATATCAATTGTTGATATTTGAAAAAAATTGTATGTAAAAAAGAGTATTGTCAATCATGAAATAGGGGTTGAAAATAAAATGTCAAGTATAAAGAAAAAAATGTAATGAAAAGAATTGACAACTTTTTTCCCTTCAACAGTCATTGAAAAAGCGATAATAACGTTATTGCTTTTCTAAAATAAAATAAAAATGTCACCAAAATAGTATATTAATTTTTCAAATTATAAAGTATTAAAATTTTTTCTATCTTTACATCTAATATTATCTTGATACATATGTAAAATACATTTTTAAAAATGTATATTGTGCAAATAAAAACTTTTAATTAATATTTTTCGTATGACTTAAATTATATTTTTTACATTTTATTAATGATTTTATACGATTATACTATATGATTTTGAGAATCATTATTTTACATAAAATGTAATTTCAACAATATTTTTTCTGTATATTACTATATCATTATATAGTATAATTATAATAATATATATTACTATTACTATATTATATTTTACTTTATTAAGGTGCAAAGTTCGTCACATAAAATAATATTGAAACGTTTATTTACCATTAAGTTTAAAGTATTAACAACACAGAACATTAATCATTTAAGATTTACTATACGTTTTTAATAATCATAATACTTGTAATTTGAAGTTAAATTAGTGCATAAAGTGTTATTTTATCGATAAAGCAAATGTTTATTTTGATACTGCCGGTTATTGTTATTCAAGTGATTACATTTTAATTGATAATAGCCAACAAAAATGTTTAACTAACACAAAAACATATTTTTTTTTCTTTAAAACACTGAGGTCTATTGTCCATAATAATAGTAATTATCTATTATCGAATTATTATCGTGAACACATGAATATTTACTCAACAAATGTATTTGTCCAAGATCAATATAGGGTTAGATAAGGAAAGTCAATCTATGTAAATAGTAAATATAAGTTTGATCTTAAATACTTAACACTATATAATAATTGGGTATAATCTAAGCATAATTCGAATTATAAATGACAAGTAATTATACCAAATGTCGTCATATAAATGAATATTAATCCATTATGTCGAAAGCTGGTCAAGATTTATATTATTATCATATGAATAGTTTTACATTAAATAATGTCCTTAACCTGACTTTATTTTAGTGTAGACATTAAGATAAATACTTAATTTATTAAGCACAACATTGAATGGCTGGCGTTTATTTTCAATGATTTACGATCGTACGATTTTTTGGGCCGTCTGTTTGCGGGGTGCAGTAAAAGTCACTTATAAATGTTGAACGATGTCTTTTTTTTAGTATTTCATCGTTATATGAGGAATAAAACCAAAATGATTAAGTGCAGAACTGTAATCAGTTTATGTGTTGTATTTTTTTCTCTTTTGTAAAGTTAGCGAACTGCTAAGCGGACAGTGTAGAAAGGGGGGTCACTTTCGTTATTGCCAGTGAGTTATCATTCTCGCAATTTTTACAGACTTTTGTCAGTTTTTATGAAGGTATTCGGATGATAAATAATGGCGGAGACCTTATTGCGTACGCGGCGAACGACAAAATAAAAGGCCTTTTTACAAATGTCTCTCCCCCATAGAGCAAACCGCCAGGAGAGGGTGACGGCGTTCTATAGTGCAGCGGGCGGGCAGCAGGTAGGCATATTTATGGGCGCTCCCGTTTCTTGGACCAAAGGATTTTCTATACTCCTCTCGTCGTTACTCATTTTCGGTTAATTTATGTGGTCTAACCCGGCAAATATTAGGTACGGTGGGCTGTTATTAAAATCTCGACTTGATGGATGATGACACTCGGGCCCAATGTTATGAGTGTATGGGTGTGTGTGTGCTTAGAGAGGTTACGCTTTGTAGTAGTGGCGGTGGTGGTGAAAAGCGTAGGGGGACTTCGGGAAGAACTCTCCTCCGCCATGTGACCCTGAGTCTGCTATTTTTATGGCCTATTTACCGTTTATTATTATTGGCCCTATGTTATTATTGTTACCAAGTACTTTTTACCCCCCCCAACGATCACCACTGCTGCACAGCTACTGCTGCCGTCGCCCTTTTCGCCTAATCGCCTACAATGTCGAGCTTTTTATTGCTCACCAACTATGTGGAACATTCCATTGACAGTGTTCAGCCGCACTACACTCGTCGTTATACCAATATACCACTGTCGTTGTACTGTACCAGTACCACCAGGTTTTATAGTAATACACACTATATGCATGTAGGGTTTTATCAATTTTTCATTACTTCGAGCTCATATAAAAAGGGGAATGGGATTGTTATTAATACATACTTTTGATTTGTATCGATTCATTAGCATGGTTATTATGGTCGTTATTTTACATGGTATTTTTTAACACCTTTCGATATTATGGTCTATACATATTTACCACTGTTTTTTAATGTATGCAATATGTTAAATATTGAGAGGATATGTTATAAAATACTTTTTTATCTATATTAACAAACAATTAATAAAATTATGTATAGTTGATATATGAAGGATTTTTTTAGAGAACTTATTGTACATTCGTACGTACATTAAAATTGCAGTTAGTTTAAAACACTTACATTTTAGAAAAATTGAAATAATGTACCCAATCGAATTTCTTCAGTGAAGGAAACTATTGATTTACAATTTATCCAAATTAAATAAGTAAGTAAATGTAATAATAGGTATAAAAGTAGAAAAAAAAGTTTTTACAGTATAAAATATGCTATCGAGTTTGATTATACGTTATACCCAGTAGTGGTATTGTTCTAACTTGTTCATAACCCACGCCGTAAAAGATGATAACAATGAAATTCAAATTAATATTAATTGTATTATAAGTTCATTAACCATACAAAACAAAAAAAAAAAAAAATTATAATAGAAAATATATTATCTCTAGCAAATGTTCAAAATGTCTGTCAAAATTAATTTAAGTTGAATTCATGTGTGAAAATGTAATAAATGGTTTAAAATTCAAACTTGCTCTTTTCACCACTACATTTTCTAATAATATTTAATATTCTAGGAACGACAATAATATCATATACACGAACAACTGTATAACTCGTTCGAATCATTTATACGTGAATAAATGATAGTATCGATGTTAACTGTGTATTCAGTCCGTAAGGGTTCGCAATAAGATTTTGTATGCATTCAGCAATATACCACGATTTATATACGTCACTTATCCGTAAATGCATGTAATTCAATATTGAGCTAGTGCCACAATGCACGCCACAGCCGCCTTAATAAACGTTACGAATACTTGTCGGAATATTCATGGCATACACACATGCATACAAGTATATGCTAACGTTCGGGAGGGAATCCATGCGTATGATATCCTTCGGGATTTTGAATAATATTGCTCGATATTAAATCTGAACTTACCCGTGACGTAATGTATAACATTTAGGTTTCTTATTATTATTTTTATTAGTTTACAATAGAGTAAATAATACTCAAAGAGAAGTTTGTGGGGTGTTGAAAAAAAGAATTATTCAAGAAAAATGCACGTTTTAATATTTCACTGAATGTAAAATAAAAATGTAAATCGTACTAGCCTATTTGAAACATTAAATTAATTTTCAAAGGGAAAACTTTATAAACCATAAAAGTTTGACGGTGCATATCGTATTTTAATATGTTTAGTTAAGGTAAATATATTATTAATGGCGTTGAACTGATTAAATGTTTTTTTTTTTTAAATACCATGCAAGTCCATAACAATATATACTTCTATTTAACTCAGATGAAAGTCGATTGTCTATGACATATTTACCTTCAAATAACAATTTTAATACAAAAATGTATGTTCATTAATTTAAACCAATTAACTATTTTCAAATTGAAATACTGTGAATATTTTTAAAATTTGTTATTAGTCAAACTTCCTAAATACCTAAAAAATGAACGTGCATATTTAAGGTTTTAAAATATTTAAAAATATATAGTTATCAAAAGTAAAAAAACACCTAAAATTGTATACAATTTTTAATCCAAAAACCAGTAATTTGTTATCAATTATAAATTGTTATATGAATTATACAAATTATATAAATTATATATATTAAATTTTATAAATTCACGAGTGAAATTTTGTTGATTTTTTGTATTTTTTTTTTTTTAAGTATTTCTTATAGTATCGAGAACATTTTATTGATATACCCATTATCAAAGCAGTAAATTGTTTAAGCTTGGTTTCTATAAGCAAATTCTATTTATTATATCATTTATATATATAAATTTTAATATCAGCTTATGGCTTTTTTGTTGAGAAAGTATTTTGTTAAAATATTTTACTCCATCAAAAACACAAAAACATAAATACGTTGTAATATATATATATATAAATTAATAAATATTAAAATTCATTTTATTTTAAATGATTTTAATCTTTTCCGAATAACTTTTCTGATTTTATTTATGTAATTGTAGTATACGAGTATACCCACTCGTTGGTTTGAATAAATCTAAATACACGATGGTAGAAGGTCTGATGTTAGAAAGTTTGTTTATGTGAGACACAAAAATAAGTTACATTTCAGTCATAAATAAAAGACTAAAGAAATTTTTTTTAAATTCGTTACTTTAACTTTTGCATTTTGATAACAATATTGTATATACCTACACCCAATAAATTATTATGTATAAAATAATTCATTTTTTGTTTTCATAAACGTGTAAAAGGTTCGAATGAACTAAAGGTATTGTTTGAGTTTCTAACGGTCTTCTCTGGTTTGAGTGATTGTAGTTGGTTAACCGCAAATAATGGTATGCAATTTGTTTAACGAATGTTAAAAGGAAAAGGGTAAGAAAATGAGTTTAGGGTGTTTTAAGGGTCGTTAAAAACTGGACCCAAACAGTTTTTTTGTGTTTTGTTGTTATGATTTTAATTATTCGGTTAACGTTATCCTGTTACCAGGATTTCCCAAACCACTTCTCTCCTCCCGCCGTACTCAGCGCTTGATTAATGGCCCCTCTCCGTCTGACCGGTATGGTGACAAATTATTACGAGCAAAACGCATCAATTACCATGGGACCGAGGTCATCTTTCATTTTACAAACCTTTTAACATGGACAATTTACAGTTTACACCTAAATCCTCTTTCCTCACAACGAGTGGGTTTTAACGCATTTTCGAATTTCAAATCTCAACTGTCTACTCAAGCGGACATAGCGAATAAAAAATAAATACACGCACATAATACTACAATAGTGTTATTATTACATCATATTGTGTATGTTATATTTATGCAATTTCTCTGTTTAAAGTTTGATGGTCCGTTGGTCCGATAAACCAATATTTTGCCGCTCACGGTCATAGCGAAACCGCATGATCTTCAGATCAATATCTAAATCATATTATTATCTATATATATATCCTAGGGTCCTAGCTTCAAATGTTTACAGTTGAAATTTTAAGACCACCCTAATATATATATATATACACAATAAATATAATATTATTAACATAATATATTAATATAATTAATATATATATATATATATATGTTCAAATATTATACTCGTATGTAATAATTTATTCCTACTATCTGTGACGTGATCACGGTAAATGTTAAAAAAAAAACTATTTTTGAAATTTTATTTTTTTACAATATATCATGTTTTTAAACAGGTCGGTCATTTTTCAACGGAATCATGTTTAATTAATTAATGCTGTAGTAATTAGCTTGAGTAACATATCGACGTGAGAAGAAAACGATATAATTTAATTATTACGAGTTGTACCATCTCATCTCTTCACCTTACCACATTAAACCAATTACTACTGCGGTGTACGATGTACGTTGCGAATGCGATCATTACGGAATACTGGAGCAGTCGTCTTGCGTGTCGTCTGCCGAACGCGATTTGTAGGATTTACGAAGAATCCGAATAGCGTACGATTTCATTGCACCAACCGTCATGTCGCCGATATTTTTACGACGGCGACGTGTACACATTAATGTTCCACCGACCACTCTCGCTGCCACCGCCGTACGCGAAAAAAAACAACGTTAGTGTACAACGGGAATCATAATATCCCCAAGGCTTTATCGTTTTTCTTTTTTTATTTCCCCCCCTTTTTTTTCTTTTTGCCGGGAGGGGCGTGAACGGATATTTCTTCACTCGCGTGTACAGGATTACGTTACAGAAGTTTATGCTGGCGGCGAGCGAGAGGAATAAAAATAAATAAATAACATCGAGACGAAAAAATAACATTGTGCTAATGTTGTGTGTGTGTGCGTAAAATGATTTATTGGGATGTTGCTCGAGTTATAAGGCCAGAACCATGACGGCGTAGGGATAATACGACAATATTGAGCTCTCGGGATGATCTGGTTTTCAACCGCACTGTTTGGAATTCTAGAAATGTCCTGCGTAAACATCGAGATAGGCTTGACCGCACATGTGGTATGTATACAATCATCTGATGCACACGCGCGCGCATCTTTGTGAGGGTATTATGCCGTAAGGAGACTCGGCTGTCGTTAACACCTTTAATACGATGGCGATACTCGTGGAATTTTTCAGCCCCGAAAAAAGTACCGTATTTTACCTCGACCCTTTGGATATCCACCGGTTCACTATTACGCCGACAACGGGCCTTTTTTATGTTTTCAATCCCCACCGCCTTTGCATCTGATATTATGTAAAATCACGTTTCGTTTTTAAAATTCTACCATCGCAATCTACTGTTTTTACTCGAATATTTTTATTTTAGGCATTGGTTTTTCACTACAACTTTCCGATTCCAAAAAATTAAATGTATTAAAACAAGTAAAGTGTATTTGCTTTCTTAGTAAATGCATTAATGAATTTTCATTCTTAACGAAAACACATTTCGTGATTAATGAACTCGTAAAAATATTTATTTACATTTATTGACTTTCTAACAATAAATTAATTATTTTTGTGTAATAATTCTTCAGTCGTTTCAGTTTTTTAATTTTATTGGGAAAAAATTTAATTTTAACCGTGACAAATAACACAAGTATAATTGCTAAGATAGGACAGGATAAACACTAAATCACTTTATAATAACTGCGAAATAAAAATGTCGGTCACCTCAGGGAAAACAAATTGTGTATACTATCCATTACTTTCGCGATGCGATTAAATGTTTCGTTACCTTTTCTTACTTAAATATTATGTTGTCCCTTGAAATAATTTCCCTCATATATATTCGTTCTATTATCGCATCTGTATTATACAAAACAAAACAACAAAAAGGATTAAACTCTCGAAAAGGGTGGGTAAGTACTAAATGTACGTGGTAAGCTATACTTCCAGTAGTTTATAAAACTGTTTACAGTTAGGTGCGAATAACATTACGGTAAATGTCAAACGCAATTAAACATGGTGTCGACAAACGGGTCCCTTAATGAAATTTTCGCCTTTTTATGTCTGACAATCTTATCGCGATGTTCCCTCCACCTACCTACCCGCCCACCACTAAGAGGACCCTCTGTTCTTCATGTCCTCTTCAAAGTTAAAAGGCAAAAAAAATGAATATATATATATACGCATACAAATATACGAGGTCGTTTACATGACGGTAGGGTCCATACAGTTGACTGCACATGACTAGAGAACGTGCATAAGATACACTTTTAATTTCATTTTGTCGACGTTTTTTCCTTTCCTTCTCTTCTGTACTTTCTGCTAGCACTCGCACTAAGAGGAACGGGGTTTCTAACCACCCCCGTTCCGCCGCCAATAAAACGTTATGAGTGAGTCAACTGGCTCTAAGACCTTGTTACTTTTTACCCCGTCCCTTACTCTTCGCGTTCCCGATATAGCACGGAATTCGAAAAATGCCGCTTGTTCTTTTACCTTTTTTCTCCTATTTTTCCATTATGCAGAACGGATACGGAGGGGTGAAAAAAAGTCGTTTTCTTGTGTTACCTTTTGATCCACGGCATAGCAGGTAATAATAATACAATGTAGTAGCGTGTCTCTCATCGCGTCTTAATATTGTTATTAATTTATCAAGATGTCGTTTACCAAATCTCTGACAGAATCAACGTTGACATTAACAGGTTAATTTTAGAAAATTTGAAATCGTCATATCGATGTACAGCATACATTTTTCTACAGGGGTTTACTGGAAATGGTGTTAATTATTTTTACATAACCTTTTCGTTTTTTATTTCATCGCAACATTCAATAGGGTTTGTCGAACGAGTTCCTTTATGTTTTGTGGTCGTAATAATATATTGACTTCATGGTGCATACTTATAAACAATAAAATGCAAAAATGGTACGAACTTGAAAATTTCAAAATATTTAGAACTTAATTTTGTTTAATCAACATATTTTTGCTTTTACATTTTTTTACAGTAATAATATATACCGTTAAGGCTCGACGATAAGATGACTCTATCATCGCCCTAAATTATAATAACCAAGGTATCTTATTTTGCCATCAAAATATTTCACCCCCCATTTTTTCCCCTTCCGGTATAGTTTACAGTTCGAAAAACGTCTGATTAAAATAATATTGCAATAACACTGCTTTTAAGATTAAGTCACTTTGATAATGGGTAAAAAAACCGGGAAATTCACTCCATTTCACACCCTGAAGGCAAAAGAAATCTTTTTTAACTGCTCATTATTACTTAAATACAGTTTTTATTCATTGCATGGCTTTTTTCTTCATAATTAACACAAGAAAAAAAAGGTTTTTTCAGTCGTTTAATCGAATAACTTTTTCAATTATATATTGAAATAATTTAAACTTGCTGTTTAGTAACTTTTGGCTCTGTGTTTAAACTGATGGCAACATAATTCTTATACACGGTTGGTGTTTATCTACATATTTCCACTGAAGCACAGCCATTTAACACTATTAATAATAATAATAGTTAATTATAATATTTGAAACTCATTGATAGTATAAAAGATAAAAGTATTTTTTATGGACGTAAGAATTTCAGAAAAATAGTTACATTTTATTTGAGATTAATTGTGACTATAAGTAAATTATCATATTGCAAACAATGTTTTAGTTGTTTACATTATTTTTGTTCGGTAAAACATCGGTATTTATGTGTGACTTAAAACTGATTATTATTGTACTAGCCATTTTCGTATGTATTTAATTAATATATTTGAATTATTAAACTATTAGGTTTTAAAATATAATTTAAAATATAAATTTCCAATAAACAAACAATAGAGAAGGAAATGAAAATTAATTATAGTTAAAAATTGTTGAAGTATCTATTCATACAACTTAAAAGGCTTAACTCTCAATAGTTAGATTGTACATATAGATAAAACCTTATGTACCAACATGTAAATAATGTTAATAATTATTAAATTGTGTTGCTGCATTTTACAATTGATACATATATATATATATATATATATATATTATTATTTAATTAATTGTTTTGATAATAATGTCTATTTAATAAATTTATAGTGTATTATACATTTCTAATTGTTTCACAATAAACATTTTTGCAAAATTAACGAAATATATATTTATTAAAATAAAATCAAATTTTAAGATTTTTTGGTCAAGCAATATATTTCTACATATTATAATTATTATTAAATTCCAAATAATTTAATATTTAAAATATATCATTAATAATTTTCATACTATAATGTTTTCTATCCTATACTGGACAGGTATGTATACAATTATGTTAATATCACATAATGTTTGTAAAATACTGTGTATTATTCATGTAATATAGGAATTAAAATACGGTACTTCTATATAGTCGTTAAGACGTAAAATTTAAGGTACCCATATTCGATTTTCAATCGATTAACATGTAGCTGTATGAAACTTTTAAAGTTATTTCTACCGTTCATTAAAAAAATGTTTATAACAAAAGAATAAGAACACATTATTGTAAAATGAATAGCATAACTCTCCTAAAAAATGTAAACCTTTACTCAACTTAATAATGTACCATTTAAAGTTAAAAAATCAAAAATATAATATTTAATGAATACTCTTATCATTTTAATCAGAATTCTATTGATAGTTTAACAATTAGAAATCTTATTTATTTTATTCGTTAATGTTTACACAAGTAGATTAGGCATGTATAATTAATTTTTGTAACACTCATGGCAATGAAGAAAATTAAACATGACGATACAACTGATATATAGCATTTTAGTAATTATAATTGGTGTTACGTTTAGGTGACGGCTTTAAGGTTTTGGTTTTTCAGCTCGCATTGCCCTTGTTTTTACCAACACCTTTTATAATTACGCGTAAAATACAATAATAGAGAATTGAACTTAACTCAAACACGCCATCTCTCGTTCACCCTTCAACATTTACGTTTAAAAGCTAAATTACATGTCTAGCGCAAACTGTTATTGCAGAAACTTCACGCATATTATATTTGTTATGAGTCAGTAAGTTTGTATTAGCAATTATGGGGATAAACTAAACTGACTGATGAAAAAGCGATGGCTTTAAGATTTTTATTTTTTTCGTACGATTGTGCGAATGGGAACTCCAAAATGCTCTCAGTCATTAGGACTGTTAAATATGTGGTGAAAGAGAAGTATAAGGGTTAAAAGTTATGCTATTACATTATATTAAGTTCAAACAAAATTGTAGTAAAAAAAAAAAGTAAAATGACACACGTCATGTACTTGTATACGTCACGATAAAATAACAAGAAAGACTACTTCGCCACGTTTATTATAATAGAAACGTTTTGTACCAACGTCGTTTGAATTAATTTTTTTCTATCCTAACAAGCTGACAAGTGTGTCGTTGGTTATATAACTTGCGGTATGTCTTAAATCTGCAATTATTGTAATACGGCTAAGTCCCGTTAATACGTATGTTGATTCGTAATGCAGAAATAGAACGACCGTTTGTGTTCACCCCATCATATGCATATTTTTTTTTTTTAAGAATACATTAAATTTTCCTATTAAATATAAAAAAAAAAATAAGGGTATGGTGTTTAATTTTAACAGTCTGTTTGTTTGCTTATTCACCGCGAAGGATTTGAGACGTGTTTTACACAAATGTGTTCGTTTACTAGCGAGTTCTATCGTTGTACACTCTCATCGTTCAATAGTTGTACGTTTGTATTCATTGTACGTATTGTAATATAAAGATTATCCGCGGCTGTATAAAATATACATAGTAGTCAGATTTTAGACTTGTCTCTTGCTGTTCTCCCAATGACAAATCATGAGTAAATACGGATAGCCCATTTACATCTGTTCGATTGTAGGATCGCTGCTAATTATTTAAATAATTTATTTGTGTCCAACTATCCACAGTTTGATGATTATGCACCTGGTCACAGTTTTGTTACGATGTTAAATTAATTATCGTTTCGTTCGCACCGCGATAATTACTCGAATGCGATAATTGGACGATTTGTTACTCAAAAACATCGTAAATTTATGTACGAGTAAGTCGTGTAATTATAATTTTTCTCGGTACGACACTATACCAGAACACTATTTCTGCACAGATATCCGGTGTGTACGCACCGAAGAATGAAGAAACCTAAAAGTAATAGTGAACATTGTTTCGTATCAATTAATATTACATGATTTTGTGTTCGACGTGAAACGTAAATTAATTGAAGTCTTAAATAACAACTAAGGTCGATAGAAAACTATCGAAACATCTGTTTATAAAATATGTTTTCTGAACACTGCAGAATTCATTGTTTTGTTAAATTTATGATTTTATTTATTTTGCATGAGACCAAATGTGAACGGTTAAAACATTTGTGTTAATACATACTGAACGTACATATCAGTTCTTGTAAAAAAAAAAAAAAAAGTATAATAATAAATTATTGTTTTAAAAGGTATAGCGCGAAATAATGACTTCACTGTTAGCGTTTATTTTTATTAAAATACACGTATTTATACTCTAAAATTCCGAGGTAAACGTAGCTGTGTGTTAGCACGGTCTAGATATTCCAACGGCGCTGAGATGAATACGTTTGTGCGGAGACGGACGAAACCCGTTAAAGCGTTCGAGATTAAAACGTAAACCAAAACCGTCTGCAATTCTCGCTCACGTGTCTTACGAACGTTCATTTTTCTTTATCACTTGGAGAGGACGTAGGAAGGATTGTGAAAAGCGATAAATGGTGACGAAATCACAATTACGTAAAACCGACTGAGACACGCCAGTGTTGCGTAGTACGATTGTCGGAGCTAATGATGATGTGTACTGGGACGTACTTTGTGTACAAAAAGTTAAGTGCGTGCTATGAGATTCTAAAGTATGTTATAATCTAATGTTATACCTAACCAATTCAGAGTCCCAAGCGCAGGTTGATTACGTAAAAAATTATGATACAATTGGTTTTCCCTGAGTATCGAAAAACTACATCGTTTCTATGACACTTTTAAATTGATATTCGGAAGGCATTTTTATCCGCAGATCAATGGGTGTATACATCACAAGTGACAAACTTTTGTTTAAAACGTAGTGGGTAGCATGGAGGATCAAAAGCGGATTGTAATCACTCACTATTGCGGCTCGGTGCCACGGTAAAAACATATTTTCGATTAATTAATTTTAATTTTATCAATTCGAGCGATGTGAAAAAAAATTTTTTGGGGTAGGTGGGGTGGTTAAAATAATCTTCCCCGGTAAGATGTAAATGCTCACATCGCCTCTGCGGAAGATTGCAAATTTCAGACCTCGACGTTAATAATACCGCGGCTATAACGATGGTGCGGTGTCATTTAAAATGTTGCCATGCCGCGTGAAATAATCGGCCTCGATTGAATGTATTACGGGACTACGAGAAGGTACATCGTACAGATGATTTAGGGAATCTATAACACGGTACTGAGAAGTCACCATACCGTGTGCTACCGTGAATTCGATTTCATTCAAATTTTGAACGTGAGTTTGCCGATTTCAATTATATTTCATTGTTATTATTACGTAATGATAATGGTTCTCAAATATTTATTTTATGTTAAGTCCGTCTTAAAGATTTTTAAATATCTCACGCCTACTCAAAAAACGTTAAGATTTGATGAACTTTTTTTTCATGTACTTTGCAAATACACTATGTTATCAACATACGTTATAACTGTTGATTTTTTTATATGATAATTATAAACCATTTAATCCGCGATGAAAGCTAGCACCTCTTTCCTTCCCAAAAACATGTTCACGGCCACCAGATCGTGAAACACTGGTACGGTGAGTACGAAGAACTCGCGTTCACATCTGTATTATTATTTCCTACTTGTTTCGGAAATCCTTAAAAAGTGCACACGACATGATTTGATACGTGGCACGGTGGTTCGTGTTATTAGGGAAACGCGCCGCGTGTGAAGATCGAACGGTTTCGAAATGATGGCGACGCTTCGGGCGGTACACGCGCGCATGTTGAAACAATGTACGAACGGGTTGGTTCCGCGTCTTCGAAGCAACATCTAGCGCGTTTACGGTGTATGTTAATAAAAATAATGATAAATTTAATAGTAATAATACCAATCTAGCCTTACCGCAGAGGATTCGTTCCCGTAGCGCCGCGGCGGACGAACCCGGGCCGCGCACAACCGAATTTATTCGACGGTAGGTTATGGGCGATCATTATGAGTCGTTTGTTTTTACGACGACGACCGTTGCTGGTGTAACGTTATGTTACGTCGTGGCGTAGAATTAAAAAAAAAAAAAAAAAACATATAATTATAATACGTACACGCCCGCGTCCGTGCAGTAATATTATTCGCGTACCTAGAAACCCCGCCTCGAGCGCCACGCGGGCTGCGTGAACAGTGTAGTTTCACATCATGTAAACTACTAATACATGCTGTTATTATCATTATTGTTTACAACGCCGTGCGGGCAAATAGATGCGAATTACCTAACCTAGGTGCACGTCAGCCAGCCCGAAATCGTAGTTTTAATATTTTTTTTTTTTTTTTTAATTCTTTGTAAAATGTACAATCCGTTCACGGTAAGAAAACGTAGTACAGTAATTACAATTAGTACAAGAAGGAGGCCATAGGTGATAATCTCTCTGTGACGGGAATAATTTTTTTCTTTTTTTTTCCTCTCGGTATTTGATTTATATAAACAATATTATCGAGTAATTTTTTTAATTTAAAAAAAGCAAATTTCGAAATTATACTTGGTAATATATCGAAGCAACGTAATGAACGCAATTTGATTTCAAGTGTAATTCTAGACTCATTTATTATTTAACTTTGTCAAGGAATCGGACTTACATATAAGTAATAAATAACGATCATAATACAATTAATGATAGGCTTATTGATAATTATCTATAGTTCTATTTCATTATATTGCTTAGTTCTACTCTCTTCCTGCAAATATACCACTGGATATGAATAAATGTAGAAATTACCGTCAATCACGGGTTCTGTTTAAATAGTTAGAATTCTATCGTGCTGATTTATTTGTGCACTATAACCGAGGTAAAATACACTTCGAGATGTGGGAAACAATAGTGCTAAGCAGTAGGATCATGTTATTAATAATATTTTGTACCAACAGTCACAATATTCGTACCAAAAGTTGAAAAATATCAGTCTAGTTTATTTTCAAGCTGTTACAACACATGAATAGGGATAATCAAACTTTTTCTTTTATCATCGGTACGGCACTTTAATATTACTACTATTACGTCGTATAGTTATTATTTTTTCCTATATTTTTCTACCTGTATTGCAATGTTTGAATACTACCATAGCAATTATATTCTACCGAACGGGTAGACACTTATTTGACCTCACTTGGGTTACAAGCGACTGTATATGCATATAAATTATTGTTATTATATGTTTTTTCTATTAAACCGACATGCTTATAATTAATATTATTTCTATCAAGTCCGTATATCTGTTGGTTTGTTAAAATATAAATTACCGAATTATGTTAATCATAAATCGTTTCATTCAGCATTGTACGCTATGACCGCTGCTGACAATGAAATTGGTAATAAAACGCAATTTTAAACGTTCAAAAATACAAATACTGGTATGTAAGTAAGCATACTAATGATTTTTTTGTAGGTATTTAATAATTTCTTCTATAATGACTAATCGAGTAATTTCACCTATACCTGAAAACGTAAAAAACTAACAAGTAGCTAACTACTAACCATTAATGGTAATAAAACACTCTTAAACTAAATAAATGTATTCTACAGCCTATAGGTTTTTCTTTTATTATTTAAACTGCATTTTTTTTCGTGTTGCAATAAATATATTATTGCAGCAAGAAAAAAAAAGTATATTTGTTGATAGTTTTTAATTATAAATGTTGATTTGTTAACAATAGTTTGCTCTTAACGGGGACGATTTCATGTGTAAAGATTTATTAGTTACTTTGAAAATGAAAAAATGAAACTGCTTATGATAAAACAACAGATTATTTTCCTTGTAACGGTCGAATGAAGATTACGCGTGCAAGCTGATTGCGTTTAACTCCGTTTTCAGTGGACGTTTTTCCTCGCGCGCAACAATCGCAATCGTTTGCTATCAATAATGGCTCGTTAATATTAAAGGCAAATCAATTTACCTTGGTAAAAGTATACTACGCTACTACGTATTCCGATCATTCGATAAAACCTAAATCTTACGAATATTGCGTTCTATACTTGGAGAGGGTATTTACAGATGTAAATAAAATCGAACGAAATAAAAACGATACGAAAATTATCACTATACAAAATTTAAACTTATTACATATTATAACTTATTGTATATCATTCATTATTTATTGTATCTTATTACATATTTCTCCATGTTGATCCATTTTCTTGGTGTTGGCCGAGGGTCCCATTTTAACGATTAATTATGTCATATGGACAATTTTATAAGCTAAAACTTGCTGTAGCTTTTTCAATTCGAGAAAACATTCCGGAACTCACAAAATCAATCATCAAAAAAATGTAAAAAAAAGGGTTTTTCCAAATACATTTTTTGTATAAACCTTCTCCTGGCATTTACGAACAATTAAAAAAAAAAATTGAGGTAAATTGGCCCAGCCATTCTCAATTGATGAATTGTTATACATGTTATACATTTTATATACGAGTATAAAGATAAAGATAGAAAAAATTAATTTTCAAATAATATAAAAAACATTTGATCCACAGTATAATACATAAAAAATAAAATTGATAATGCTGAAGTAGGTGATACGAAATAACAGAGATGGTTCACCCCCCTTACTAACTTCTTTCTGACCAAACTTCCGTGCACACGTCCAACGTTGGCGATGGCGCGCGGAAGAAGTTTACGATACTTTGATGTTTCGCGGTTACTTAGGGTTTTGTTTACTATATTGCAGACCGCGCTTTTGTTGACTGGTCAAGCACGTAGATTTTGTTAATAAAGAACAGACCCTTTTTGAGATTTGTATGCGCAGCGGATTATAACGATGGGCAACATGACGCTTCACTCGTGCCGACAAGTTTCGAGACCTAAAATGAAATATCCAAAGAACCAATAGCGGGAAATATCACATAATATTCGCTCAAACTAAAAGAACATAATATAACGTTAACACGTGTTTAACTGCATTGGTTTTTAAGCTGTAGAACTCCGAGTCGGGTTTTCAAATCGCTTTATACATTTTGTAATTATTTATTTTTATCTAAAACAACGGAGGAAAATTTTAGTTTTCCTTGAAAACAAGTGTGTGTGTGTGTATATATTTTAATATCAATTATTTTTTATTTGACATTTTATTAAATAATTATACTATAATAAAGACTATACTACCAAAATTAAAATCCTTCATTTTAAGTAAACGTTTATCAATAATCGAGTTTACATTTTGAACTGTTTACTGACATTTTATTTTTTATCAAAAAATATTAAATCGTATTTAAATTTATAATTAAATTTTCATAACACTGTGTTTTTAAATCACAATATCGTTAATCGTCACAGATGTTGACAGTAAAATCATCTGATCATAAACTTAATAGATATAATTTATTTTAATTTATAGTATTTCTTACAAACTACTACAGCTAAATCGATCTAGATATTAACCATATTTAAATAAATTATTTCAGCAGCTGCAGCAGTATCAAATCATTCAATATAAACAACACGCATTAGACTAATTATTACATTTAAATTATATCCAATTACGGACCACTGTATTTTAATGTTTACAATAATCTTGTAAATGTCGAACCGATCGAATGAAATTGTTGAAACTCGTTTAACGATATTACATCTCGTGTCACTTATAGAGATTAATCATACTTCTTAAATTTGTGAAATGTGTTACATATAATAATAGTGTTATTTTAATTATAATTACCGTTTTAAGTAACATGACAATTCCACGTCGTATCGTTGTTGAAGATGTGTGTTGAATAATACTCAATACATATTATTCGCACTCATTACAGCCGTACGATTAAGTTCTAACGAAATCATGCATTTGTGTCTACAGTATTTCTGAAAATTGAATACCAATAGCAACGGCCCGAAATCAGTTGGCTGAGACATTTTCTGAACCGTTGTAATATTTTGCGGACGTAATGTAATAACGGTATAATGTGAACCAAACATTTCTTACGTGAGACACCTTTGCTAAATCGTTACACGTCACAATAAGTAGTATTTCGTTCATATGTTTTGAGAGATGAAAGGATAGAAACATTTGTACATTGAAAACGTTTGTTTCGTGCTGCTGAAGACATGTCGCGTCATCTGCATGTTCGATATCATCGAAACAAAAACAGAAATTTCGGTCCAGCTGGCCACCGCTAGTGTTGTGTTTACATTAAATGGGTAATTATCTACGTAAACGTATACGAGCCAATTGAACAAAACGGCGCCGTAAACCGCTGGATTTACGACCCGGGGAACTCGATCGGTAACGCTAACCCTACTCACCCAAAGCACTTGAATGTGTGTGTGTATGTGTTTTTGTGTCGGACTACAGCATTTGTGAAGCTGCCCGACGCTAAGCTCTATGCACGGGTGTGCGTATTTGTTTAGAAAAAGTATTAAACGCGCGACCAAACAGCGGTTAAGTATAGTTTTGATTGCTTTTACTTATACACTCGTTGTTAAAATGTATAACGATGTGAAGAACCCGAATGCGATAGTTCGGCCTCGGCGTTAAATATTCTCGTTTTACGTGCCACCATCTCATTACAATATTATGCATCGAACTAGGGTACGGAATATACAATCGAATCAATTTCCAAACCATTTTGACAATCAGATGTTACACGTTTTTCGTATATCAAGACCGTTTGTGATCACATTCGTACTGTTAATTATATTTTTCGATTAGATCATAAAAAAAAAAAAAAACAAACTAATTTCAACAATGTGTTGATCAAGTGATAACTTTAAAATCATTGCATAATATAACATTTACATTGTTTATAGAATCATACAAATTTCGTGTGAAAATTAACATTGAAACTAAATATTATACTTATCACGGCTTTCAAACGATTAAAGGGTTCTCATTTGTATGTACAAAGATTAAATTACTTTCAATAACAGTTCGTAAATGGTTTTTACATAGATTATATTTTTTAGTTTTAATACTAGAGTAAAAATGTGCATCACGTTCATATTCAAACACCTTTTATATAGTCATATCGTATATTACTTCTTTATCACCTACGATGGTAATACATTCAGAGCCGATGAGTACTTTTGAATGCCCCGGGGCTGATAGGTTCCGCGCTATCTTACACTTGCTTGGCCAAGATATACATAATAATTGCACATACTTAGTACAAAAAATATATTAAAATTTGTATCTCATATTACGGCGAATGAGATTATATATGAAATAATTGTGTTTAAAAAGTTGAAACGACGGGCACTCTCGGAGGTACGGATCCTGGGGCTCTATCCCTCACTGCCTCACCCTTCCGTCGGCCCTGAATACACTGAATCACTCAGAACACCGTGACAAAAACAAAATAATTTCACCATCTAAACCCATACCATCTGCACATCCAGGGGCACGATAAGGGGAGTGTTTAAGAAAAAGTACTCCGGGCATCGATAATGTCGTTCGACATGTTATACTCATATTTATCTGTCCACAAATGTTTTTTCACTCATTAAGCCAACTCGGTATTTTCCCGTGTATCGTACATAACTTATGCGTGCATGTGTGTGTGAATGATATTAATCTCGTGCCGTGGTAAACTGGTGTGTAAAAGCGTGAAACTCGAAACGTACGCCATACGCGCGCACGCACTCGATTATACTGTCGTACAAATAATAACAGTTTATTTGCCGCGCGAGCCATTTTAAGTATCAAACTTTTTTAGAGCGCGGCTGCCTCGCGCGGCAAGTTACCCAGGTCGCTCAACTGTCGCTCACTTTTCGTTGTCCATGGTGATAAACAAATGTATTGCCGCGCGAGCGAATTTTAAGTGACAACGACCGTACACACTGCTCGCGAGCAATTAACAAAAATTCTTTTGCCGCGCGTTATTTTACCGACATAATTTGGCTCGCCACGCGGCATGTTCGCGCGCGGCAACGAGAAAGTTTGCTCGTGCGGCAACTCGGTATCCATTTTGCGCTGCTGCCTCCCGAGCCAATGTTCGAGGGTTTGCCGCGCGTAATCGATACGCGGCTTAACGTGTGCAGGTGCCGTGCGTGTGATGGACATTGGTGCTAGTTATCCCGCGGAAAACGTATCGTACCTCGACGGTAAGATATAACTTTCGATCGCTATGGCACGACGACGAGTACAACGTTCAAAGTATGCGCATTCACTATTCACGATCTGTCGTCGAGATGTAGAAATATGGCATAATGTTGTTCGACAACGGATCGCGTTAACGTCACCAATTGATCGTTTTCCTGTACAGTCCGCGGAACGTGTACGAGTTATTGTTAGATTCCGTCGGTGTGCGATGTGTTTCGAGAAAGCACGACGTGTAGTACATAGAACCGTTTTAATGTTGAAAACCGTTTCATCGGACACGTTCTTCGGGAACTCGGATTCTTCATTCCTGCCGCTGCGTTTGTCGAGAACGACACGACGTATTTAATTTATTTTTTATTTTTACAAAACATGCGTCATACGGCTACGGATCTGTTGGATTTGATTTATTATCAGACCAAGGATTAAGGCTACAATACGGGGCATCATTTTCGTGAAGAGGAGGGATTGATATTTTTACTACCACGTATTTCAAATTTATTTATTTCAAAGATAATAATTTTGGTAATAATTATTTTATTGTACTAGATAAATCGACAATAGATTTTTAACCCTGACAAATGTTTATGATATAAACATAAACTGTAAACAAAAATATTAAGCAATCCCACTGTGCAATATTCGGTCACATAACCGTTTCAGAGACGTTTCAAATCAACTTGTAACTTTGCGTGTATTGTTACTTTTATGTTGTACCGATATTGTGGTAACTGCCGTTGTCCAAATTTAATGACGTTTCATATGAGTTGCATTGACGTTTACATTACATATTTTATCACATCGTATCAACTTCTCTGAAATGTTATAAATAAAATATTCTAGAAACATCTATTTTACATTTAGTAGATGTTACTTAGATGTTATTAATGTTATAAATTAGTATCCAACGAGATTGATTATGTAGTAAAAATGAGAATAAATTAGGAAACGCTTACTAGGGAATCGTACCATCACTTAGCATTTACACTGTATTTTATCCTACCTATTTGGGAAACGCCCTAACCTACCTAACCACGAGAAATTATTACATTCGTTATGTATAATTATTGTATTTAAGTAATAACATTTTTACAATATTGAATTTGAAAATAGAGAATTAAGGACTAAGCAGAGGAAACTAGGGTGTATCATTGTTAGTTAAAAGTTAAATTATAGAACAATGTACTATTGCACAAGTTAAATACTATATGATTATGTGAAAATAACATACATTTATGTACATTACTTAGGTACCTAAAATGTCTACTATAAATACAAAAATGATATCATATTAACATATTTATTGTTAATTAATAATTAATTATCATATATTATCATATATTATATTGTTATAATATAATTTATATATTATACACTAATATTGTTATATTGTAACTATTGTCTAATACAAGGTTATGTATTTACCCCTGTAAATAGGCCACTGAATCATTATCTTACTAATAGCAAATTTAGGTAGGTACCTACATAGACTTTATACTCCTTAGTATAAGGTCTATGAGTACCTATGTACATTCTGCATAATTCATTTAAACTAAGAAATATATAATTCAAGCGCACCTAGAGCCTACCTATTTTTTGTTTAACATAGGATATAACTGCAATTATACACAGGGCATAACACAAATATTGCATACATTTTTCAATGCATAATATATACTAATAAGTAGCTCATACAATGATTAATAATGATATAATTACTTTCAAGTTCAAATGTATGATATATTTATTTGATTACATTTAATATAAAACATAAAATTATTTACCTATTACCTGTAAAAATAACATTTTCTATGTAGAAGATACATCAATTTAAACAATACAAATGTCCATCAAACACTTTAATAGGTAATCATAGTAGGTATAAAGGCATTATATATTATTACAATAAAAAAACAGTATACAATATAAAATGTTGATATTTAGGTATGTAATAGGTACCTAATTTTAATATTAGTATATTAATCATATTTATTTTAAATTCACACATTTATTTCATGGCATAATGTTATAATAATTGCTAAATTATTACCCACACTAACACAAAAACATTTGTATTTTAAATTTTTTTCATTTATAAAATACATATCTGATACTTCATCAGTTTTAATTTTATACATGCCAATAATTAAGGAAGAAATAACAGGTCCATTGCAAAATTCAGCACAATTTAGGTATTTTCTAACAAAAAACTTTACAGAATTGTCTTTAGACTTTATAATATGAACTATTGAAACTAATGAGTTATCATTTAATATGAAGTATTTATCCTTTTCTTTTGATGTATCTATTGTTGTATTTGTTCTTTTTAAACTATATTTTTTATAAACTGTATCAGATAATTCTATAATTGATAATGAATGTTGATGTATTTCATTGCTTAAATGTGACAATTGAGGGTATAAAACCGATGATTTCACCGTTGATGCTTCTATAATGGGTCAAAATATTGCAAAGAACCAAAAAGAATGTCCAATACGAAACTTGGGTACATTTATTAGCACACATGTATAAAATTAAATTATGAAAACTATTAATGTTATCATAATGATATGATTGATGATTGTTATCCAAACTACCACAGGGTTATGTTTAAAATAGGTTATTTATATATTGGTATATTTTATTTATAAATAGATCAAATATAATATGGGTATTTATAAGAAATCTAATCGAAAACAAACTTATAAATCAGTATGACAGTATTTGACGAAACTAAAAACATATTTCAACAAACCTAACCATGTGCACGTCACATCCGCAAGTGTTGTCTCCATCTTACAAGTGCGTAACATAGCAAATTTACGTTTAGCAGTTTAATTTTAGCTCCGTATAAAAAATTAAAGTGAATCTACCTATTAGGATATTTGAGGGTAATTTTCTGTGTTCATAACATTTTTTGTTGATTTTTGTAATTATTCAGTTACGCACTAGTAAGACGGAAACAACACATGCAAGTGTGGCGTTCTCTTAACGTAACTGAAATAAACCTTGAAATAAACGTGAATATGATTCAGTTTGGATACGTTTTTACAATTTAGGGGGTTACTTATACAATAAAATACTAAAATACCAAATTGTTAAAAACACAGTCATTTGTATATGATATTTTGTGGGTCTTTAGGCTTAAGTGTCTTATAATTAAGTGATTTTTATAAAATCGCGGCAAAATGTTGCTAAGCTATCAGCTGTAGCAACATCATGTTAATATCCTTGCAATGCTATAGAAACATGTTTCCAAGACGTTGAGATATTATTATATTTCATGTTTATACAATGTTGATATGTAAACATGAAATAACGTTACAATATTACGAGTGAAAAACAGATGCGCGATGTTTAGCAAACGTTTGTGGGCGCTGTTAGCGCTGCAACTTAAATCGTACAGCCCTACGACGTTTCGAAACATTGAATGCACAGTGGGATACTTTTTTTTTAAATTCGTTAAAATTTCGAGGGGGGATTAAATTGAGAAGCGCATTAAAGGAAAATATATTTCTTTAAAACTATACTTTATACCTATATTTGTATCGAATAATACAATCATTGTAATCACATAAATTATTATAAAACATATCTATTCAACTTTTAATTATTTCTATTATTTGCATGGTATATGAATAAAATAAATCTAAAACAAATATTAAATTATAAAATAATAAAAAATTAGTAAATGTCGTAGTTTTTGTGAAAATATTCGTCGACTACGGTCCACAATTGCGTATAACATGAGTGTACTATTGCGGTTTTAGAGCCAATTAATATAGGATTCTGTATAACATTTTGTGAATTGTATCATATGTAAGGTTGGTGTATACGTGTACGTACACCGCATGTTTGTATATAATGATACTGGTGAAAGAAAAATTATACAAAAATCTAATTTAAGTCAGCCAAGGTTTAATGGGCTTATTATATAATACTTATATATAGTAATGGTCGACGACTTTGAATGCGACGGTGGCGGCGGTATTATCCTTATACACACACACATACATCATTTTGTTTATCAACACATGTACAGGACAATAGTGTGATAATAATTTGAGAAGACAAAATCCACAGTTTATTGACGGGTAACGCTCACCCGGTAGAGGGGAAGTGAGAAATACGTACAATAATGTTTACGGTAAATGCATGGAGTACGTGGTATTATAATCAAAGTAATGCATATATGATGAATTCGCGCGAAGATAGCGGCTTCGAGAAACACAAGGGCCTTGGGTTCTGGTCACGCAGTTTCTGACTCCGTCCTTTTCACATCCGCCTGGTCTTGAAGCCTCGTCTATAACTATCCTATCCTTTCTAACCCACCACCACCCCATTTTAGCGCACTAACACAATTCCTCCGCTACGGCTGTTGTACCGCGGTCGTTTTCTTTTCCAAAATGCACGCGCGCGCACACACACACACACACACACACACACACACACACACACACACACCACACACACACACACACACACACACACACACACACACACACACACGCACGCACGCACACGTCCGTCGCTGATGCGTTGTTTTCATCCCTCGGACGACATAGCAAAAATATGTTCCGCTTGCGTGTATACTTACGACAATAATAATAATAGTAGTAATCATTTTCCCCTTTTCAGACAACCACAACAAATACTAAACTCCGTCGACCCGTCAGCCATAAATAATTTAACGCGTCCTCTCTCTGGTACACATAACCGTGTCGCTGTTACTATATATATATATACACACACACATATACATCTCCTCCGCTAAACGTCCCTAAAACACGATGTTTGGACATTTAAATAGGATAGTGAGCCAAACAGCTGTTAGACATTTTTTGTTTTGTCACCCTAAACTTTTTGTTTTATCTCAATACAGAAACTTGATGTGAAACCATTATTCAACAAGTCATTTTATTATTGTGTTCATACGTATATAACAGTGGTGTAGTGAAGTTATTATTTTAGAGCAAATGCTCCTTTAAAATTTGTCGGTTTTACCATACTGGGATGAATATTAATATTATATTCAAAATTGTATGGTGTTAGTGCAATAAATTAACTAAATACGAATCAATACGAGTTAAAAATATCGGTATAAATATAGGCATATTTTATAAATGCTAAATTTTATATACATTTTTACTACTCATTAAAAATTAATATTCTACGCTCCACTGATTTATAATATATTCTTGTAACGAAATTGTACGGTCATGATTAAATAATCGATATGACATTTGATTGTTGTAACAGTTTTTCAATTACTCGTCATATTATTTATATTATGTTATATAAAGTAATCTTTTTTTCGTGCATTTAGGCAAGTTATATTTTTGAAATATTACAGTTAATTGTTTTCCATGCGGGTATGATTATCGATAGGATAGCTGCCAATATTGTATGCAACCGAATTTTTGTTAAAATTTCAGATCTCAAAATAGATCTCAACCTAACCTATATAACTGCAAAAATATAATCTTGGTCCACGCCGATCTTTAAATATTTATGTCGCGATATTAAAACAGAACAGAAAAAATGTCTCCATAATACCATATTCGTTTCTCAAATCCTTCTGCACGGCATATCTCATTCTACGTATACGTTTTGTTCATTCGCTAATGTATTTATTTTGACCGTTGAATTGAATCCGTAGTTAACAGAAAACGTTGCACAAACTATTTGATTACGACTCGAAATATAAATTTTACGTACACCAATCTCTCAAACCGTACAATGTTGTACGCAATAACTGAAGCGTATTTGGAATATTTGTATTGGTCCTATGCTCTGCCATGTTTTAGGGCGTATACGACATCATTTCGTATACATACATATTAGCTGCCCCGTGAAAATAAACAGGAATAAAAACGAATTGCCGGTCGAACCGAATAAATCGCTTGCGAATGCATATCTACTCTGCGAAAGCGTTATTATGTGAATACAGACAGAGCGAATGGCGAAAGGTTTATGTATCAATTGTCGCGCAATTTAAGTTGTAAATAAGGCCACAGACATTCATTTAGATAATACCGTGTACCGTAAATATCATCGCTGGGGCTAATCAAATTCTTTTACGCTTGTTCGCACATTTTTACGCAACGACGTTCTCCCTATTGCAATGCATAAATAGTTCGAGAAAGAGAGAAAGAGAGAGAGAGAGAGAGAAAGAAAGCGCGCGAAAAAATATACAATAATAACAGCAATAGAAATAATAATAATAAAGGGTGTTCTTAGGCCGTCATGGCACTTGCTCCTCTTATGCTGATTGTTGGGAGTTACAGTATATATTATTTCATTTAAATGTTTCTCTCTCTCTTCCTATCTCTATATCTTTCTCTTTCTCTGCAAAAGACTTTTCGCCCGTGAAAAATATAGAAAGAAGCCACCCTTTAACGCAAAAATAACAAACGGTCGCCTTAGTAATTGAAACTGAATATCTTTCAGTGACTTGACTAAGCCGACCTCGAGCGTAAAAACTCTAAATGAAATATAAATGAAAAAAAAACCCCAACCGACAAGTTATGTAGACATTTTTTCTTTTGCTAGACTGATGATAAGCCAGACGGGAAAAGACATTGAGAAGTATTTTTTATATTATATATTACTTCAACCCTTCGAAAAAGTCCCCGAAGGATGAGGAAACAGTGACAGTTTGAAAAATATTTAATTGGTTCCAATTTCAACTGAACTCAGCATTTTTTTATTTTCATCACTTAACTTTCCTTTTATGTCTACTTAAATAAAATCGATATAACGGGTTGACGATAGTTTCAGACAGTTTTAATTAAATTTTTCTTCAGAGATTTATTCATAATCTAATGACAATTATTTCACATTTGATGCATACCTTTGTTGTAGCGATTATTCGCTTAAATACTAAATAAATACTTATTAGTACGTATTTTAATACAGTAATATTAAAATATTACTGTACTAAAATACTAGCTAACCTAAACAACATACGAGGTGAGTAGAAATCATATTTATCGGATTTTTCTTTCTAATAAACAAGTAATAAACTATACCATAAACCAATATACTATGTTTCTTAAAAAAATTAATATATTATTCGATATCAAACGTAAAAACTCTTCCAAGATTTGATGTACGGTGAACAAAAATTAATGTGAAATTTAACAGAGAAATTCTTGACCAGTTATATCCACAATATCTTTCAACAACTCAAGGCAGCTGGATAATTTACGCGCGTAGCCCGTGGTGGTAGTGTGATTATTATTATTAAAGTGATTAACAAGGTGCGATTACAAGTGCTTTCCGAGGGTATTTTTTTATTTATTTATTTATTTATTTTTTTATACTGTGTAATTTGCGTATTAATCGCAGCCGGAAAGAGACCATTAGGAGATGTAAAGAAGGCAATTACAGAAAAAAAAAAAAAAAAAAAAAATGAAAAAAATCGCCCAAAAACCGTGTGGTAAGCTGCTGTCGGGTAAGGGAAAAAAAAACCACGGTGGGCCGCGACTATCGTCGCCTACGTCTACCCTTGTAAAAATATTCGTACGTGTGTGTGTATACGGGCCGCGCACAGTTGCCAGTTATAAATCATGGTAATCCTATATTTAAATAAAGCGCATGGTAAGACGAAAAATAATAAATAAAAATAATGTCGTCGGCGGGTTAGGTCGTTACACCGCCGAGTTCGGGGTCGGAGGGGTGTAGGCGCAGAGTAGGGGAATAACATGACGGGGCGTAGAAAGGATAGGGCGTGCGTGAACGGACGAACTTAACGGATTTCGGTCCTGCCCGTGGGACGTTCTCATAGTGCGGCGGGGGGAAGGGGGGTGTTAGCGAGCAGTGTTAAGGTTGCCGAAAGTATAAGTCCAGCTATAATTGGTTCAGCTGGCGCGCGAAAAACTCCACTTATCAATACCTCATCACCGGCACTCGACAACCTGCGGCCCCGTGCCGCCGAATGATCCCCATGCGCACTTGTGTGTCTATGCGCAAGAAAAGAGAGAGAGAGAGAGAGAGAGATAGTTTTATACTTTTCCCTATAATACTATACTTCGGTCACTATTATTGTTACTATTATTATTCCTATTATTACTGTTTCGTATACGACTAATACTTCGAGAGGAGTTGTAGCTGTCTCACCCCTATTGTTTATATATTGTTATCGGACCGCATTCGACAACCGCGACCGTATTTTTGTCGTGTATATGTGCGAGAAACTTTTCTAATATCTATCTATATACGTGTCTCATATACTCACACATGTGCTCGTATACACGCACACATACACATACACACAAACACACACACACACACGGCAAAAGCAAGTAGTGCATTCTATGTGCTCAGACTTCGTTAAAAAATTGTTCCTCGCCATACTGCGTGTGATACTCATTTTTGAGTTAACATCTTCAATTCGCTTTCTCATAACTCTACTGGTATCTAGTTTTTTTTTTTTTTTTATATTTATTTTTTCAAACGTCTATATCTGTATTGTTTTCTAAAGTATCTTAGATGACCAATACTCTCATTAAACCAACAAGAAGAACGTGAAGTCAATATGATACCAAAATTAATTTGTTTTAGATTTTTTAATTTTATATCTATACAATTATTCGCTATAGTTAGTACAATTTTTTAATTATTTTTTAGATTGCTTGTAGATAGTTGAAAACTTCATGTTTTTTTTTTTTTTTTGTAGTTTTGTGAAGTTCTAAAAATGTATCACTAAGTACCTCAAACATATTTATGACTAATTTATGAAAATAAAATTGAGCTGAATTATACAGAAAAGTTAACGAGAGTTTATTTTTAAATTTTGACTTAACGATAAGAATCACAAAAACGTAGTATTTCAGATATAGATCTCACGTAATAAGACTTATAAGACTTTAATGTTTGTTTCAAAGCTTGATAATTGAGTGCAAGATTTTTCATATGATTTTCTTTGTAGTTCAAAATAAAATAAAAAATACTAAAAACTGGCAAAAATGATTTATAATTATCAATAAATTTAATTTTGTTAAATTCTGATGTCAAAGGATTTTAAATATCAGTTATTTAGTTGTTATCCTATAAATATTAATTGTAGCGATACGAAATATTTACTGAGTACTTATATTAGCATTTTAAAGATATTTTATAGTCTCCAAATATTTTCTTAAAACGTATGTTGTTTATTGGTTCTTAAAATGTTCGATGTCTTTTTTTTTGTGTTAAAAAGAGAACATTAAAAGTTCAACCTACCTTAAGAATCAATTTTAGAAATATAAACTGATCTAACCGATCTTTTTCACCTTCACTCAGAATCGTTTTTCCTTCAACAATGGTAAATTGATTTCAAATTTTAAATATTAGTACAGACCATTTTTCTATCCCTGTAGCTTACGCGTCCTAGGAGTTTTACATTTATATTATTGTTGTTTTCAAACAGTCCTGTTGTTAAATTATAAAGTAACCACGAGAATTAATTAATAAATACTTACACAGAACAGTTACGTGCAACGTGGGGCTCTTAGACACGCAAATCCGAGATTACGATTAGTATGTTCACTACTCGATGATCGCTCAGTTTTTTCTATTCGTACGTAATGTTTATAATATTGCTGTAATATATACTGCGCCTTTGTTAGGTCAATTTTAGATTATAATTCAATAATTTGGTCTCCTTACACATCTAGTCTAATTCATTCTATAGAGGCGATTCAAAATCGCTTTTTGAGAATTATAAGTAATAAATGTAATAATAATCAACTTTTGCCTCACACTTCGTATGAACCTTTATTATCATATTTAAACATTGATGCTCTTCAGGTCAGAAGGGTTAAACATGACATTTGTTTTATATATAAACTTTTAAATGGTTTTGTTAACTGTCCAGACCTATTGTCAAATATTTCTTTTTTAGTTCCTGGTCATTCAACTAGACAAACAGATACCTTTTATGTTCCATTCCAGCGTACTTCATATGGTAAAAACGCCCCTTCAATTAGATTCATGCAGCATGTTAATAATTATAATATTGATATGTTTATTTGTAATTCTATTGTTTCTTTTAATTTGTATCTTAGTAATTTAATCAATTAACTTATTGTATACAACTATTTTCATCATGCAAATATTTTTTTGTTCCACATTTAAATAGTAACTGGGCTCGCCTGTTTAATTATAATAAAAATAAAATAAATAATATTATGATGGAGATCATTGCCGAATAATATTAAGTCACGGTCGTTGTTGAAAATAAAATCATAAATTTAAACTCGAACGAGAGTTTGCTTGTGAAACTAAATTAATTTTCATTGTAAGCGATTCTCGATAGAAATGAAAAAAATAATTCGTTTTTAAACGGTTTCTTCGGGTTTACGAGTCAAGTTTACTTATACTCTCGTATATTATTTACGAAAACATGTTTCGAATAGTTCAATCGGAAGTATAATATTTTAAACCGTGTATTTCTTCAATGTGTTCGACGCGACTATTGACAATATCGATTAGATACATTTCCTTTTTTCGTTGTCCGCACAGTAACTCGTGTTACTCACAAGTCTCGGTGCTTGTCACGATAATACTGTGATACGTCATTCGTGCATATTTTACGTTTTATGCGTCAGTCGAATGCTTGGGCACGATAAAGTACACTTATCCTACCGAGGTCGAAGAAAATGCAGTGTCAAATAGGATCAGTACGAAATCATCCGATGTCGGTCGAACAGTATACACAGTTTGTTTTTTCATATTATTATTTTTATTATTATTATTACTATGATTTTTGCATTGTGGATGGCCTCTGAATAGACCCACCATATCGTCGTTGAAAAGAGGATGAGTAGTTGTGTTACTGGTGGTGGTGGGAATTCAATATTGCCGGCTTCCGAAAATTCCGGCCGATGTCGAATGTCGTAACAGGGCTTTTCGATGACAAAATAAGATGGTTCCGAGCGAGGTGTTAGTGTCATATTTGTTCTCTCTCTCTATCTCTCTCACCCCCTTTCACCATTTATTATTATCGCATCTGGGTATGGCTCATGGATGTCTACATATTATTTATATATTATGTATATGCACGTATGAAAAGAACACTCTGCGCGTCTGCAGAGCTACACACAGACAACAAGAGATCTCCGCCCTTCTTTTAACTAAAAGGCTTGGAAAAAGCCCGGATATCGTATTCTTATACATGCTAAAAGAGCCAAATACGTTTTTATACTCCAGCAAACATAATAAAACGAGTGTGTATCCATCGGAAAAGTGAATTTTTTTTCTTATCTCGTGCAAATACGTGTGTGTGTGTGTGTGTGTGGTTTTTTTTTCGGTTTACATCATATATGCAAGTGTAAGGGCGGGTCATGGGTCACTGCCAAGCGCTATTTCAATATCATAAATGGCCTCTTTTTCACAAAGGGATGACGTCTTTTACCGGATTTAATTTTATACACCGGATGTAAATTGAAACAAAGCCTTCTCGGCTTTTGTCGTTCAAATGTTTTGTGAATCCGAATGCAATCAGCCATCGTGTGTTTCAACATAATCATGTCAACAGCTTTTAGGGAAACATACAAATTTTAAAATTATTTTTCTTGTGGATAAAGCCACGTGAAGGATTCGAATATATGTATACACCTATACAACGTAATAAAATGAAATCTAAAATATTTACAATTATATATATTTTTGCATTTAGTTTATCCGAGATGAGGATTTTAAGAGTAAAAAAAATATATTTCAAAGGAAATATATTCTCATGAGTGACTACTTAAAATTATGTATATAATAATAAAACCTAGAATTTTTGTGAATATTTTAAATTTCTAAGAAGTAACTTCATAAGAAAAATATATTATTCTTTTGTGAGTTATACCAGTGGTTTTGTGTGATCATTGTTTAGGATTAATTTAAATATAATAAATTTAGTTGGTTTGTTTATATCTTTTATGATTCATAACTATTACTTTAGACATTTTTCTAACTATAAAAATACGAAGTCGTTAACTAATGTTGTACTCTAAATAAGAAATATCTAATTAAGTTTGATAAAAAAAAAAAAAAAACAAATTTTTATTTTCATTATCTTATATGAATTTTAATGTATTAATTAATTATTAATATTCAACTTAACATCCACTTCTTCCACTTGAAATTAATTTTTAATATACGGCAAAAAAAAAATTTAGTTTGATAATTAAGAAAATGGAAAATTGATAACAATTCCTGGATATTGTATCATGATAAAAATGTATAGCCGATAAGATTTATGTTATAACGATATATCATAATCCGTTGAATCTTATTATTATCTACTCATAGTCGTTCTTTTTTTGATTAAAAAATTTGCTCAAATATTAACCAAAGCTGTTCCCATTGAAAATAATAAAAAGTAATATTTTAATAATTTTTACTGTATAATTGTTTCAAAAATTTTAGGATGTTTTTTTATCGTTTCATGAATGTTCTAAACATCGTATTCTCAGTAATAACTTGTAATAACAACTTCTAATATATATTAGTTGAAACATAGTTTTTGTAAAACGTGTATAGAGAAATGTGTGCATACATACAAAACATACTAAACTCGATTCGCCGAAATCGTTGTTAATTATTTTCGGGATCGTGTATTCGAGCATTAAATGGAATCAGTTTAAATATTGGTTTATATTAATACAATGTTTAGGAAAACGTCGTACGTCCCATCTCTCCCAATCCGCTCACGAGTACTGGCAGCCCTTCTCTCTCATCAGCTCTTTTGTGCAAACAATAAAATTCTTCATTACGTGTGCACACAGTTTACTTGAAAAGATGAATCTGAAGTTGTTTAAACACGTGGATGTTTTCGTTTTACCCTGTGCGGGACTTATAATTCTTTTTATGACTCGGCTAATAAAGTATTTCAAAGCCTCTTTCACCGCCCGCACAGCATATATAGCCCCAGTGCAATTCTCTACTTAATGCTTCCTACAAAAAGTCCGGGCGCAAGTTACGGTGTACAACGTGGAAAACGATAATATCGAATGAAAAGTAGCTTTAGCGAGGGAAAAAAAGAAAAATCCTATTCCGGTCGAGTTTCGTCGTCGTCGTCAGACAAAGAACGTCTTCCCCCTCCCACACCACTACTGTTCCTTGTGTGCCCGGTGCTGTGCTGCCACCACCCGGCATATATAAAACATGTAATCAAGTGTATATTATTATATTATATAGAAAGTTTCTGGTGCGTTTGAAGGGTCGCGGGCCGGCGGTGGTGGGCGAAACGATAAGGGGTAGAACAGCTCTCGCTCGCCTCGGCGACAATATTATAACCACTTAAGCCACAGACCCTCACGAGTTATGAAAATTTTTCCATCCTAAACACGTAGGCCCGGACTCGACGACGACGCGCGCCACGACTGCCATATCGTACCACACTACTATTATATATATATAAGCATACATACAACGCCTTGATCGAATCACGTAACAATCATGTTTTAAGTTGACGACCGTTTCGCAGCAAAGCGTTCTATATGTGCCGGGGGTTTCCTCTCGCGCATCACGCAGGTCGTTACGCGTGGTTAGCGTATAAAAAGGATATCTGCAGGGGATACTGTCTACGAAAGGAGAAGAAAAAAAAACCACTGCAAAACCTATACACAATAATGAAAAACACTTGTTCGCCGTCGACCTATAAGCACTATAGAAAACGAATTTTCAAAAATTACTTCATTCGTCTGGTACCGCAGGGACAGTTTTTATAATGTCAAGTTTTAGAAAGAATATCAAATTATAGAAAATCAGTTTTAGAAAATAACAATTTTAAATATATTTTTTTCTATATTTCATATAGACTTTTATACATAAAATACATATAAACTACGGTAATTGATAAAAAAAATAAAAAAGTGGAAAATTATAACAAAAAAATAAATAAAAAATACTCGATTCTTTAAATTAAAATAATGATTCTCTTCAATCTATTTGAATTTTAATTAGAACTATCAATTATTTCAACGTTATCTCAACGTAGACGGTTATGAGCGCAAGGTTTACTCGTCTGCTTTTACCCATCTCGAGACTTATAATTCGTCTTATTATTTAAACTGGTGTGTACCTTTACTTCCATAGGTAATATCATTGTACACAAAACATAGCTTTTCTGGAACTGGGTGTTTGAAACTCAACATTCTTGAAATTGTACTCTAATCCATTCATTTGTAATCGATTCACTAACCATCTTGCTTCTAATATTATTGACAATGCATTCATGAGCGCGCGAGTATTTCCTATCGAATCATTCCTTATGATTACGTTAATTTGTCTTGGACCATTCGGATGAATATTATGATGTTGTTATTATATCGTTTGTACCTTTGCTATCTGTAGAACGTGTGAAAAAAATAAGACATTGTTATTACTAGAATGTAATGTCGCGAAAGGGGTTGGAAAGAGCTTTATGCTTACTGGTACGATGCTAGTGCAATAATACCAGTTAGTCGTGATGACCGACATTCACGTTATAAATCTCAGTTTGGATGTGTCTATGCTGGCGTAGCTACCGGAAAATTGGATGTATAAAATATATGAATATGAGCCGCGAAAAATGTTACCGAAGTCGCATAGGACAAACATTTTGCGACCGTTCATACCATAATTTAGATTCGTCTATACAATACTTCGTGCTGTATAATTAATGTTCATGAAGTACAGAGTTAGCAAGAGACCTCGGACACTGTTTTTACACTATTGAACATCGATAGTCGGAGAAGTTGTACACAAACATAGTATAACATTGGTCTGTGGTATAGGAAACGCCGATAATTACGAATGTTGGCACGGAAACCAAAGAAATTCACCCCAAAAGTATAATCCTTATGTGTACACGTCTGATTATATGTATACGGGGGTTCCAAATGTGTGCGTTCGAATGGGCAATTAACGTGAACGTAGGATGATTTTAAAAGTTGTACGTTAATTATCTCAGAGACCTACATATACGTCCGTTAAGTATAATCCTAAAATATACTCGTACGTATTTAGTGGTGTAGCTTTATACACCATTTTACGCGTTTATCTCCTCTTTCTCTCTCTCTTTATTCTTTTGTCAATAATTATAGAGTTTGTTCGATATCGAAATTATTTTAGCGCGTTGTATCGGAAACAGCTCTTTCAAGAAACGCCAGCGGAATTTACTGCGATTAAATCGAAACTTAGAATAAAAACCGGTCCGTTTCATTCGGTGAGTCCGTCACAGGTGGGACTTGGAAAAAAAATGATTTCTATAATTTTGTCCGGATTAAGAACAGAGGGTGAACCGAGCAAAGTAATTTAATGGTTTTACGCCGGGGAAATACAGATGAGTAGTGATGATCGGGCCGAGAGGCGGAGGCGGATTCAAAAACTTTGGCAAAGCCCATTAAACGTGACAAACTCGTTGAGATATTTCAAGCTCAAAAGCTCGGGCTCGAACAACGGGTCCTATGAATTATTATAGTGGGCGCATGCAATACCAGGTACATGGTCGGTGCGTGCGAAAGTGGTTTTCGGCTGAACATGTGGCGGCCGTTGTTTATAGGTAAATGCGAAGAATTGTTGCCTCCTGCTATATGTATATTATATATATATATATACACTTGCACTAAGCGACAATCCTCAAAAACTTGTTAATTGCCGGCTAAGGTAAGGTGACAGGTATACAGTGACCCTGTAAATCAGGCCGAGGGATTATATAAGCTTTGAGTTGTATGGCGCGTTTATTACACTTTACCGTGGGCTTTATTCCGTATATACGTACACATTTATTATAATACCGTCCAAAAATTAACGTATCATACACCCCTCTCCTGTATAACCCTCTTACCCACGCATTCGGTGAACCTATATCCCGACGACCGCACATATTGCAGCTCAAATACTGTGCGCTAAAATACAGTTTCGAAAGGGATTTACCGAATACGCGTGGAAATATAGACCTTATATGACCTTCCAAAAAACATTCTAATAACCGTATAATTACTCAGCACATTATCATATTTTATTTATTTATTTATTTTTTCATTTGGTCACTACAATATTATGTTTTGTTTGATAAACAAATACGTGTAGGTTTAATTATAATTTATTTAAACAGATGGCTATGGCCACTAAATCAAATACATTAAAGCGTTTTGAAATATTGTTAGTATACGATAAAAAAAATTAAGTTTGACATTTTCTAAAATGGGTATTTGTATCGTTTTTGTAAGAAAAAAAATAAATTATAAGAAAACTGTATTTATTACTGTCTATTAATCGATCTACACAATGCCGATAACTACTGCCCGAAATTCTTTGACCTAAACTGCATTATATTTACAATTGATAAGTGATTTTACACATCTGAAAACTGCTTTTTTATGAGCAATTTCAAATATAACTTTTTTTCTTAGTATTTGTTATCTATACGCAATCGGAGTATACTTGTTTGCGTTGTGTCAGAAAAAAACTATTGACAACTTACAAAAATAAACATTATGGCTCACTTGTTTTTAACAAAAATCAACTATAGTTATTTTATAATAATTAATAAAACAATAAACCTATTTTTTTCGAAGAAATAACAATTAGTATAATTATAGTTAGTCGCAGTAGTATTTGGACATCTATAAATGTTCTGTAATATAATTTTTAAACATGATCAAAAGTATGACAGGGTTTCTTTTATTTAATGTATACAATTTTCTAATTTGTAAATACTATTTTGGATTTGCGTTTTTCTTAGTTTATAATTACTTTACATATGTGACCAACATAGGTTTATTAATAAATACATGTATTTTGACTGGTTTTTTTTTTCTTTTTTATACTTTTAAAACTGCATTAATTTTATCGTGTTCCCCTCTCCCTGAATAAATGTAAAAAATAATTACACAATTCACACTTGACGAATAAAAATACGGTTAATATCAACTCAGTAACAGTTAGAAGTTAGACGACTTCGATATTACTTTTCAAACCGCTTTAATGCCAACAATGAAACACTCAACACTAATATTTTTCTCAAACGATCATTATTTTGTAAGTCGAATACAATAACAACATAAATAAAATCACTGCATGAAAACCAATTGACTTTGGCAGTCTCTCGAAACCCATTTAAGATGAAGCCGCGTACAGCGACCTGTTGGAAAACATGAAAATACCTACTCTTAATCATTATTAGGAAGAATAGCTGTAAAATAATACCTGTATAATACGCCGTGCGGCCGTTTTTACTATGCGAATTTATTTTTATTGATGTTGTGCGTTGCAATTACTTCGATTACATACAGCATGCACTTACAGCATGCACGCTGACACGCCGATTAAGTTCCATGACAAATCGTCATGGGTACCGACCGGTCTGACACACATACAGAAGCGCACACGTAAGGGTGATGAGGTCGAAACGGAGATAATCTTATTCATAGCCGCCGCCGCTATGTCATCTCTCTTATGTACAGCCGAAAACAGACCCTTTGATCTTCGGCCCGTTTTAATTTGAATTCATTTACATTTAAAGCGTGGTACGTTTGGCAAAGACAATATTTCGCGGTATGTGCTCACCGATTTTGAACAAGAGTGTATACATTACGCGTGTTCGATACCATTATGTGTAGTATTGTTTACGTGTACGGCAGCTCGGTTTAAATATCGTACACTCTAGATTTACCGGTTTTTGATTAACGAAATTGAATCGTTATTGAAATAATTTTTTCTCGAACAACAAAACGACGAACTTTAACACTCGAATAAATATTGTGTAATGTAAAACCCGAGTAAAAATGCATTAAATTAATTCTTTAATAATTCCAATTCTTCGACGTGCGTAGGTCGTTACCGAGGCTTTTAAAAAGTATTTTAGAAATAATTAAATGTCAAGAATCTCGGATAGCTAATCATGGCATTTTAATTTAAATCAAAACATACTTCAAATTTATTATTAATGCTTGCTGTGTTTTAATAATAATAAAAAAAACCAACTGACTTGACAAAATATTTCATTCCAACGTTTTATTTTTTTAATTTTTTTTTTTATTGACATTTTATTCCTAGGGTAATCGATATTCTTAGAATATAACGACTTTCTTAAATTGTACATACTTTTTTGATGATGAAATATGTGATATAATAAATAGTTTTAGACTGCGCGTTTTAGATTTTAATTTACAATTGATGGAATAACTAATTGCTATCTAATAGTTTCAAATACTTTCTAAGCATAATGCATGCACAATTGTACTGTCAACAAGATTTATCTATTCCTACGAAAAGTTTAAAACGTACACGACCGTATCGAATTAAGTGGAAAAAATTGAATTTTTTATTATATAAATTATTATTAGCGATTAGTATTTATATAGGTTTTACTTGGAAACTGTACAATATGTGTACTAATATATGGTACATATTTTGTTTAACTTTTTGACGGAATGAAATTTTTGTGAAGTATTTTTAGTTGTGATCCCTATTACGTGACGAGTGCGTATTAAATAAATTGAAAAGTGAAACGAACACAGTCTTATCGCTCGTACAATGCGAAGATATAATATTTATATATCTATCATTTGAGTTAAAAACATTTCCACCGCCCTAAGAGTGTACGCAATAATGTTCTCGCGTCAATCAAATTAATACCAACAACAACAATAGCAGTGACCGTCCTTCTCACGATGAATAGCGCTCGAGTTTTTCATGTATAAACACACACACACGCGCGTACATTGTACGCTCATACACATACTTACTATATGTACTTGGCAACCGTTTCATTCCTTTTTAGTTCACCAAAAACTACACGGTTTACCTATGTCTCCTAAATGTTACGTACATTTATTGCAGTAATATAATCTTCGATCATCGTCAGTGCACTAGGCACATGAAATAAATTAAAATCGACATTTTACAAGAAAACTCTGAGATAGTAAAACGCGCAGTTGTTTGTAAAATTGCAAATCTGTTCCGAACAGATCTACTACCGTATATATGTTTTTGACAGGCCACTCGTTGATAAAAGTTTACAAAATTATTGCTATTATTATTATTATTATTATTATTATTATTGCCATCGCAATAGTATGTATACACTCGTATAATATACACATTTATTATAGTATAGTTATAGGTGGATATCTAATGGTGTATAAATACTATTTAGTTTCTGGACATTTTGCACAGTTCATATATGACACTGAGAATACAAATTCGATGTTAATATTATATAATTTCGAGTGGACAGTTAACAATTCAACTGGTGTTTAATAATACACATCGACAACAATTATATTCTAATTTTTTAAAAACAATAATTTCAAAACAAATCAGATTAATGCATGTTACAGGGATTGTAAATGGATTATTACGTACTATTATAGTACTACGCAAACTGATCTCCATAATAATTATTTGTTAAACAGTTATAGTTGTTGAGATAATCGCATGTATTGTATATAATAACCCACTTATATGTATAGCAATGAGTGATTCTGGTAATGTAAAACAAATCAAGAAACATTGTACGATAACGACCACGTAGTTTTAATGATTAATTCAATTTGGTTTTTGAGTGAAAATAAAAATTTCAAAGCAATACTTATTAAAAACAAATAAAAATCAAAAATAATTCAATCAATTTTTGTGCACGCCAGTTTTGCATCTCTATTCTAGGTATAGTTTCGACAACCGTAAATGTATGGCATTTTTTAGTTTGTCGCTCAGATGCATTACTCGGTGATTCAAGACTTTTTTTTATGGTAGAGGGAATGCAACGCTAAGCCCTTCCTTATACGGATTTTAGTCTCTTCAAAATGTTTACGTTTATTTTAATGTTGATTTTTTTTTTTTTCAATTTCACTTGTTTTTCACACAATGCTCAATATCCTCCATATGAACTACACTATGATTACTATAACGGTAACAGGAATATTACATTAAATTCTCAAAGATGATAAAATAAAACATATTATGAGTAATTTTGTACATTCATTATTTACCTACGTTTATTTGAATGTTTCTCACATTCCTGTTTGATAAAAGATGCCTGTATCTCTGTCATTGCGTTATTATAATACTATTCATTTATACAATATATATTATCTGTACAATTTTTTTTTTTTTTTATATAAATGATAACTTCGAGTGGGGTGTAAGTTTAAGCGCTAATATTCACAACGTTAACAGTGAATTTACCCGGTTTTTTTTTCTACAAAGACAGATGTACTTAAAACCCCTGAACGCGCAGCGTGAAGCGGTGGTAAAGGGATGAAAATAAAACACAAACTTTTTTCCCTCCCATTTAATTTCCCGGTAAATGAATTAATAATTGCTAAACCGGGTGTAAGTTATATACGTGGGCACAAAAGTTGTTGTATAATTAGCGTGATTTTTGATTTTTCTTTTTGCATGAAATTATCGGATGAAAAAAAAATAATATAATAAAAAGTAATAAATACGAGAGGAAGGAAAATTCAGTTGAGTTCTTTTTTTTTTTTACAATATATAATCACCGTATAATAGCTATCCCAAGACGTGTTTTTCCGGGTATTTATTATTTTTTTTTCCATAAACAAATATATAAATAAAAAACATTTATATAATTTTCAAAAACCGCTTTGAATTGAAACGCGAAAAAAAATCTGTTCTCGATAGCTACCCAGCCATTTAATACTAGCCTGCAATTAGTCCGAACCTGTTTAATGACATTATAATTTAAATAAAATCACGTTTAGAAACCATGGTGAAAACTGAAAAATGATGAGAAAGCAAGTAACCTCTACTTGGATTTAACGATCAAATATCTGAATACACACATCGAGTGTATTTTCTTTTTTGTACATGACTACCGACGCTTTGTACATGACAGTTCAGAAGTATGTTTTATTGTAAACAATCGCCAAACTATAATAAGTGTGCACGCATATTACGGGCAATGTTTCAGAATTTTCATTTCAACTTCATTAATATTTTCTCTATCGAGTCGATCATTTTTTTACCGGATGCTGGTACGTGTATAAATAATTATAAATAATTATTTATACACTTACATTTACGTATATATACTTATATATATATATATATATATAATTGTATCCCTAGTTTGCACATTATTTCTTACACCGATTTACACGCGTTTCTCGTGCACGCACAAACTTATCGCATCATCTCAGTCAACGTCAACGTGTGTCGCCTTCACCATAACGCGAATTTATCGTGCGTGTGTATTTATCGTATCCAGTTTAGCGTGCAAGCGTGCGTGTGTGTGTGAATGAGAGAGAGAAAGAGTGTTTTACTAGCAGTTTTTTATGGGATTAAATTACTCATATTATTTTTCCCTTTTTATTTTTTTATATTTATTCTTCTTAACATGTATATTACGATATTCGTGGAGGAATAATAAATATTAACTGCAGATGGAGCGACGCGATTAGAGGAGTCCTTTTTTCACGCGACCGTGGAGTATTATATTTTGTTCGCACGTGAACGAATATACATTAGCGTTGAGTGGAGAAGTTGTGCAGCGCAACGATAATATAAATATCGCGCCGACGGAATGACGATGAGAAACGAATTCCGTTGGGAAAAAATAAGCCGACGACAAACGCTGCAGTCAAAACGTTAACCGTCGTCTCGTCGTCGTCGTCCGTTTAGACAGCGATGATACGAAGTCGGCTATTTTTTCTATTCGTTTTTTTCTCATTCCTCTCGAACCAATTTCTCCGTATTGTACGCGCGAAAAAGTCCTCAACCCGAGTCGTTACGTAACAGAGTGTTACAACAAGTCGCGTCTATCGTTAATGAGACGATGTCTGCTGCGGTCCGGTCAGGGTAAAAGAAAAAACGAAAAAAAAAAATTTAAAAATATGAAATAAAAAACGAATTCACATTCTTCGGCGGACAGGTGTGCGTGAGTGTGACATCACTATTAGCGGTTACAATTAGCCGCCGCCGGTCACCTCCGATCGATGACGTCGCGTACCTATGTGCGACACTTGATGCGGGAATGGTTGCGAATAGAAAGTAAAAGAGAAAAAAAAATTGATAGATTGCGACACGAAAAAATCGAATCAAAGCGTGGAAGTGAAAAACCGAAAAAAAAACTTAAGAAATCCGTCTTCAAGGCGAGGAAGTACTGCACGTCTCGGAAACCAGTCGGATCGCAGCCGACGTGTCACGCGGTAAAAGCGTGCGCGCGACCGTTTGATACATACGTCCGACGTTCGTCCACCCGAGCACGAACGGGCCCGGACCGACTCCGCCCTCGGTCACGGGCTGGAGCAGTGCTGTTACTGCCGTTGTCGTTAAAATAGCGAACCGAGAGAGCACAGCGACAACGCGTGTTCGACGCGTCGGGGTTTTGCTGACGGGCCGGCGGTTTTTCGGGCCACGGCGGCAGTACGATCGTTACGACGAACACGCGTGTACGTACGCGTTCCGACCGGGGCCCGGATTCACGCCGTTCCCGTTCCGCCGGCGGTCGTTTCACTCGACGCCCCCGGGCCGGTAATAATGTGACGTGACGGACGTCTCAATGGACGTCCGGAACAAAGTGTACGACGGCGATTTCGACACGATTCCGGGAACGCGGTGCTACAACGGCGTAATAAACAACGTGCCACGTACCCAAAAGGACAGGGGGTCCGTAGGGTCTAGACTAGTAGCCCCCTCCCTTCCCACCACCAACCCCGGAAATTTTTCCGTAAACGCCCGTACACCGTAATATTTCATCGTTTAAATGTCAATGAAACGCTCTTCATTTGAAAGGTAATTAAATAAATAATATCCTCTCGGCGAATGAAAATTATTAACCACGGTAATTGGTTCCGAGTTCGGATGGAGCCAATCAATTTTATTTTGCACCCTTCTCTTCCCCGCGAAAAATTCTGTGTACAAGCCTGTTATCTGTAACGACTACCCGAGGAAACGATGATTGCACGCGAGAACCACGTGCCGTTATCGCAGTAACACGATCTTTTATTACCGTATCAAGATTCGAGAGGGTTATTCCCAGAAATCGGATGGCTCAGTTTGCTGAAAAGTTTTCCGAGCCTTTTATTACAGTTTGCTGGAAAATTAAATGTTCAACGGATGAACAGAAATGTTTGTTTTAGATTCTGAACGGGATGATGGAATCTATTGGTTTTACAATGATTTGTGTTTGTTTTTTTTATTTTTTTGTGTTGGCATTTTTTTGGCAGTAAAAATGCTTCGATTTGCTTATAGAGCAACTTTTCTGAAAGGAAAGTGAATGTAGATGGTACTCTGGCTAGTATAAAATACAACTTTTCAATACTTTTTAAAAAAATCGAAAAAAACGATAAAAAAATTACGAAAAAACGGGAAATTTTACGCAAAATAACGTTTTTACAAATTACATTTTTTTTAAATGCTCCTACTCAAAAACGAAAAACCGCAACAACTTGAAATTTTCACCAAATCTTTATATTGACGTTTTCTATACATGATTAAGTTTTCGATTTTTGTAAAATTTTTGTTTTTAAACATCTATAAAATTTAATTGGCAGACCGAAAACTCTTGAAAATTTAATACAAGATTTATAATAAGTTAATCTTATCGTAACTAAAAAATATCAGTGATCGGTTTTCTCAAATTTTTTTTATAAGTCCTTAAAGCTCAAATTTGTATAAAATGTGTAAAAATCATGATAATTTGCAAGTTATTTTGTAGATAAAAATTCATAAAATTTTTTCTGTTCATACTTAAGGTTCAACATTTTAACACTAGGTTATCTATAAGCTACTCTTCAAAAATCTTTAAAAATATATCTACCGAACTAAAGGAAAACATTTTATGACTGTTTGAAATTTAAATATTTACGAAATTGCATAAAATAGAGATTTATTCTCAAACAATTTTAAATATTTGTTATAATTAAAAAAGTATAAGTCGCAGATTTTTTAAATTTCTACCAGCTGTTAAGATTGGTATTTCCTTTATGTCATAATTTTTTCAAAATATTATATTAATTTTTAAGCTACTTATAGGCATTTAAAATATTCGAATTTTTTTACATTTTATTTTTATAATCGGTGATAATCTTGAAAATTTAATAGAAGATTGCACAGAAGTAGTTCTTACTGTCATTCAAAAATTATTAAAATCCATAGGCACAATTTTTTTTTATAAGCGTTTGAACAGCGAATATTGACATAAAATTACATGTAAAATATAATATAATGTATAATATTCGAGACTGACAAAGATATCGGTTTTTATAAAATGCTCTAACTCAAAAACAAAAAACCGCAACAACTTGAAATTTTCACCAAATCTTTATATTGACGTTTTCTATACATGGTTAAGTTTTCAAAGTATTTTGACATATTTTGACTTATTTATAAACAAATTTTCTAAATTTTTCGTTTCAAAATATTATAAAGTGAGGGTTACTAATTAATTTTCTAAAACTGATTGAAAAAAGTTTTTTCCTTGTTTACCAAAACGTTTAAATTAAATTTAAATTCTAATTAACATGAATTGAACCCGTGGGTTTTCTCATGAGGGGGCGGAGGTATAGATGTCCTTATAATTTTTTAAAAAACCAGACAAATTGATACATCAATTTGGATTTGTGTTATGAATATGAATTGAAATTATGGTTAGTGCGGATTACACCCTCCTCAAGTCCAAAGACAAGTGTCTGTCCGAAATGCTCTCAAGTCATATTCAAATTTAAACAAGTGAATAATTTAAATTCAGTTGGTATTCAACCACGATTAAAATGTTTTCGATCGGATAGTTGTTAATATTATATACGGTCAGGTGAGAGAGACGTACACGCTCCTCGAACCCATCGTATATTGTAAAGCTATATACTTCTAACTTACCGTAGATTTTCCGTAATACCTTCGCCTTCGTTAAAGTGTTTATCAAGTATTCGTGAAACTTTTGGAAACTATCACCGAATTCGACGTATGCTATGAATTTAATATATTATCATGTGTTATAATATTAGCGTTGTACTAAACTATGCGTGTAAAATGCGTCAACCAAAAAAGGTATACCACTAGTGCATGTACAACGGGCGTTCGATAATGATGAATACGAAAAAAGTTTGACGATATTTCTAATAATGACATATTATCTTTATCAGCAAATATCCATGTCATACCGTATAGTTGCCTACAAAATGACAAGCAGTAAATTATACTTAAGCGAACCAGTAAAGATTCAGAAACGTTCACTTTTCTAGAACCAATGTATTGTTATTTAATTCAATGCACTTACCCGTTTATTAACTATTCGAGTGTTCGATTAATTAAATTCTTTGTTTATCTTAACGCCTTATTGAGGTGAACCTTAAGTATACTTTGAAATGCAACTAGAAATTTTCCTGTATAATACTATAAGTCGTGGTTGCATTTTTTTTACTCCATCATCACGGTGGCTTTCGAAGGGATCACAGGACCTTCAAATTAATTACATCGTGACCCGATATTACCTCCGTAACCATTCAACATAAATTGAATCAGCTGCAACTATTTTTTCTTTCAACATCCATCGATCGCTATTCACGGTCTTATCGCCCCTCATTGATTTATATTCAAATAGTATATAAGACCGGCGTCGACATACCTGTACATAAATATTATACACATTACATCAATTCTGTTTTCAATATTTTTTATTCAAGTGGTTTTAGAATCAATTCGGATTATGTTCTGTTGTTTTTTTTGTTTTTGTTTTTCGTTTCACTATATCATCATTATTTCACTCCACATCGTATCCCTGCGTATACTTCGGTGTATTTTTAACTCAATGTGACAGTTAATGGTAGAATGCTTCGAGTAGTGATAAAATGAGTTTTGACTTTTTTTTCTATATGCGTATCGAGACTTCAAAAATCTTAACACTCAATTTTTTGTCATATCATTCCAAATGGTCACTTTGCATACTTTTGTATAGACTGGTTTGCTTTATACAAAAATAGAATGTGGATTTTTTTTATCGTACCATTGATGAAATCATACTTTACGTATTGCGTTTCAATTACATTTTTTACGAACCAACAAGATTTCTTATAAAATTAAGGAAACTTATTCAAATATTCACGATCATGAATTTATTAACAATAAATTGTGAATCCTGTAAAACGTTCTGAAAAATATTTTATTATAATTATAAGAAAGAATATCAAAATTAACAATGTTTGATTACGGTAATTATTTTAACTGTAAAGAGAAATTTCAGGTCAACATTTTACGCGAAAAAATTCTGGCCTGGTTTAAGTATTCAAACGCCCATTTTAATACTACATCAATCATATATGGTTTGAAAATACTTAGTTTTATATTTGAGTTATTATTTTAGATTATCGTTTAAATTTTGTTCTACTTGACCACGAGCCATAAAAAACAAAAGTAATTACATTTCGATAGCTTTAAGATTGAATAATTTGAAATATGTCTGTGTCATAGTTAATTTATTTCCGATTTAAATATTTAACAGATAAGCAGTTGGCTACCACGTTACATTTGAAACGACCCTGAGTGGTGTATGCGTTGACGGCGATCCAATGATTTTCTCCTTGCGTTATCCATCGCTATCGTGGACCCTTTCAACAATCATTTTTCACCAGCACTAACACACACACACAAACACACACACACACACACACACACACACACACACACACACACACACACACACACACACACACACACACACACACACACACACACACACACACACACACACACACACACACACACACACACACACACACACACATACTCACACATATGGTTTAGACCCTAAATCCGTCAACCGAACACCTCACCGCCGCCTCCGAATACGACGGTCGATGTTTTTATTGTAACATTCGTCGTCGACGTCGTCGTCGTCATCGTCGCCGCTACCGTCGTTCGCAGTGGTGTACCGACGTCGCCGGTAATAATAATTGATTAACGGGACAAAATATTATTGTTACATTGTCATGCGTTCCCCCGATGTTCGCTTGTTCACTTGTTCGCTTGTTCCTGGCACGAAGTGATTAATAAAAATAATAATAAAACGAGCAAACGGACGAATATCGCACGACGGCCGCGACACAACTACGATTCCGCCGCCGACCCTTGTGCAGCGTATCAAACTAATTGGCTTCACTGTATTCATCGCGTATAAAATAATACAATGTTCGCCCGTGCCCGATTTGTGTGCCATTCAGCGTCCGTAGTACCGCGAAATAGCAATAAAGGTGTGCCGGCCGGCCGTACCCCCGCACACGTTAACCCGTCGCTTATTCAAATGCGTTATGCGAATAAATCGCTCGACTAATTTGACCAATCTGACGCGCGGACGAGACAGCAAACACCACGTGTACGGGTGGGTAATCGATTGTGAGCAGCGTCCGTACGTCTCGTAACAATAACATGCAGTGGATCCGGGGAGTCCGAGCGTATTGCCTATTCCAATTATAATAATAACCTGGGCCGTAAATGTAATAATGCACTGAAAAACCGTGAAATATTGCTGCGCGCATACGCTAAAGATAGAGGTATAACGCGCGAGACAGAAAATTAAAAAAATAAATAAATATCCCATACTCGTTTCAGTGTACGTGGAAAAACGTACACTTAAAACTGTCAACAAACTAAAAGGCAACATGGTTCTGTTCGTGACCGTACTCTCGCCCGGAAACATGTAGCAACATAATAATTTTTATTCTATAAAGGCGTATTGAAATATTAAACATTTATAGTATATTTAATTAACAAATCGATAAAAGTATGATTTTTCAAAAATATTACTGACATCGTCAACAATATTCCTTTGAAAAATATAAAATTTCACAAAATATACAATATAATCGTACATATAAGTGCAATGTTTATTACACACCCACCTAGGACTACATACATTTAAAGTTATATTTTTTACTCGAAAGTTGTAATGTTAACTATTTGACCAATTGAACGTGTTTCTCTATAATGTTGATTTCTAAATAAAATCTATTATTTACTATATAAACGACCCGAAAAAAAAAAAGATTATATTTTTGCCATTATACATAATACTACATAATATTTATGACTTCATATAAATTAATATAAATATTATAATATTTATATTTTAATTACTCTTAATATTCTATCAATATTGAAGATGTATTTTTACATAAGAAAATATTAAAACAACATTTGACAATCATGTTAAAATGATACTAAGTATGTATACAGCTGTCTATATTAACTGCAGATGTAGATTTATATTGAAATCAAATTATAAAAAGGTCAAAAATGGTACATTCAACAACCGTGCGCATATTATAAATGTTAGAAACGTTGTCCACGATAAATTATTTACTTTGCAGTTGTAGGTAACTGTAATAGTGGACGGAAAACGATAAATTTTTTTCATTTTCCAACCTCAAAAACTCCGTCCTACATGTGTGTTATCGTCGTAGTATGTAGTATTACATACGAAAAGCAAAACAACATATTATTATTATTATTTTTCGCATCACCACCCCTTGCCAAGAAATGAAAAATCGTACGTAAAGTATTTGTTTCTAGCGAACGTGAACCCCTTGCCGTTCTTTCTTTGATGTGCCCGCCGACTTTTAATAAAAATAATTTCGATTCATCGTCGTCATACGCATCACATATATGTGTCTCACGTCTTTATTTAATTTTTAAACAATTCCTACTACCAAGGTCTGTATATACATATCTGAAGTTTTTATGGTCGTCTTTATACCCAAGCAGTACAAACTCCGAAGACGTTAAACATTTTTCCTTTTTCGCGTGTTGTTACCAAAATCGTTATTCTATATTATTATATTACATTTATGTGTAATATCGTATTTACAGAAAATGTTATTGTAATCTGTATGAACTAAGATCGATTAGGGGTTTGAACTATCGATTTTTTGGGGCAAATGATCACCACTTTAAAAATAAGTAGTTTTTATTATAAATAGTATCTAACTTATACACATAATAAAATTGATTCATACTTAATAGTTGTGCACTGTAAGTATGAAATAGTTTTTTTGTACCATTGGTGTGATAATCACTCATTTAAACTTTTTAATTTTTAATTGTTTTCAACAATTCATAGCTCGCCGCTACATTGACATTGCACACACCATTACAATATGGAAAGCATTCCTTTTACTCGTTAAGTACAATTATACTAAGTCGTAAAATCAAAACTTAGATTATGTGAAGAATAAGTGGTTCAAAATTGTTTTAGTTCGAATAACTTACGTGGTTAGTAATGGTGAATTTCAAAATCAAACGCGGTTCTCATCCCTGTGGGTTGCGACCCTAGGCAACATACTTTACACGATCGCCATACGGGCGGCGTTCGCTAACAATGCTGTTGGTATAATATTATTGGGATCTATAAATACACCAAGTTTAACGTTTATAAGTGAATTCCAAGCCTAAAATACACATTTACGTCGATTTTTAAATATCTACTTAACCCAATTCGAATTTGCAGAATTATTATTTCATAAAAAATACAGTCTTCAAATAATTAACTCTTATGGGACTGATTGTTCAGTGCTATTTCATTTGTCCTTTTGGTACAAGTTGACACACGCATATAGACGGTATTTTTAAATATGAACCGGTCCAAATAATTCATGATAATTTTACTCAACTGAAATGTTAATCACTCGCACTTGCAGATAATGATTTAAAAAGAAAACAAACCTTGGATTGATTAAAGCAGCAGTAGGGATTAATCTCGTCTCTCGCTTATTTTTGGATCAGGAAGAGTGACCGCGGAATAACCACGGGTTAACTAGCCACAGTGTCTACTGTGAGTTAAGATCCATAACGTTTTCAAAAGTGTACGATATTAACGTTACACATGTAAATTATGCGCTTGTCGACGGTTCAAATATGAATACTTTTTGTTGCAATTACAATAACATTACCATAATCGCGTGGATTTGGTCCATTACATGAAATACATGCAATACGGTAACAACATTCGATAAAACCGTCGTGAACTCTGCACCGGGAAAGACTTCACGCGCGAGCATCTGCTTACAATATGGTAATATTCACCAGGTGGCGGCAGTAATTCTTACTATTCTTACGGTTTTTACTACGTGCCCAGCGCGCAGTCTTAATACTGGACTCGTTTGGCCTAAGGTTTTCGGGCGGACCGAGCGGGTTACGGTCGTGCAGAAGAGGGACCGGCGGCACACCGCGGTCGTAACTCAATTTATAAACAATGGTTTCTGTGTATATATGTTTCGAGTGCGCTCACCGCCTCTTCGCCACTACCACTACCAGCACGCGTTCCGAATGACATACCACACGGCTTCTGGTTACGATGATAATAATAATAATAATAATAATAACAACAATAATAGTAGTAGTAGTAATAATAATAATATACGTTTCACCGGCCGTTCGTGCAGATTTATAGCGCGAAAAATGTTTTTGTTATTGGTATACAACGCAACATTGCTTTCCGTTCAACGATGATTTGTACACGTGTAATAATAAATACATATGTGTACCTACTTTAATGGAATACCGATCGAATAACTCAAGTTTGCGGATACAATATGCACTGCAGTAATAATAATAGTCGTCCAAAGCATTTTCCCACCCCCCACCTTCTCTCAATTCATGTGACCAATACATCCACATATGTATTGCGGTCATTTTGTAGCTTTATGTGCGCAAAGAACGATGACCATCAGCCATTTAGACAAATTAACTGTTAAAAAATCTAATATGATTTCTGTATACAAAATAATGGACTACTAATAGAGTCGAATAGAAATGTTTTTCGTGAAAAACTATATAAATATTATTTATATCACGTAATTGATTTTTAATAAACAACAATTACTTCTTTGATAAATTTGAAACATAAAAGCAACACGAGTGGTATGATGATGCTTTAGTTCATTGGTAATATCAATTTTTCAAGTTTTTTCTTTTCACAAGTTTCTACTTTATTTTTGATCTAATCTGTGTAGCTGGAGTTTTTTGAAAACATTTGTAGATAATCATTATTCGCAGTTTTTATTTCTATTTGGCGAAAACCATTTTGAGTTCACTTGGTAATTACTTGGTAACTAAATTAAACTAATAGTTAAAAACATATCTCGGTGCTTTCGACGTACCAAAATTTAAAACATTTTTAGTATTAAAATCAAAGTAATGCGAAAAAGTTCAGATAGTGCATACGTTTTTTCCTCTTCAAAAATGGCTCCACCATTATGAAATGGTTGAAGACTTTGAGAGGAAACGATGAAAAAAAAACAATAAAAAGTTTTTTGTTGCACGGCAACGGATCTACTCGTTTTCACATCGTAATTTGTTCGTACTTTACGTAAAAGCGTCTATTGTGAAGCATTCATACGAATGACACGAATAAGTAATTTTTTTTACACTGCATGCTGTTACCACTAATTTTTGTCGATAGAAAACGTCCAAGCGCGATCAACTTATAAAAAAAAAGAAAAAAATCACCAAGTTATAACAACTCACCCATTTGTGTACACATTCTGTTGTTAAATAGTACACAGTTAATAAATAAAATGTGTCTACAAGTCTTACACTTGTTTGAACATTATCTACTTCGATTACTCAAATAAATATTATCATATTTACTTAGTGTTCCGATATCGTTACAGTTATAAGAAATAGAAAATTTTATTAGCATATGATTCGAACGAGATTTAATAAATTATAGTTTATGTATACCAGTGAATAAAATTACTAATATTCAAGTATTAATATTGCCTATAACTGACGGCGTACGTAGTTAGTGATAATAGTATTTGTATTTATTTTTATTTTAATTTTGAATATTATAGTTTTTTTTTCTTGCTCATAATATTTAACGATTGTCACTCAGCATTTGTTTAAATAGCATACTATTATGTACGTGTATAACGATAAGCAACATGAAAATAAGTAGTGTTGATCAAGTTCCATTGTTACTTAATCAATGATTATTTTTCAGATTATTTGTGTAGCGAACACTTTTTTAATGAACCCTTTATGAGGAAGAGTTATTATTTGACTATTCTACAATGATGGGTTAAATTATTTAAATCGATTTAAATAAAATTAATTAATAAAGTATGTTTTAAATGTTCTAACAATTGTTATGTTTATGAATATTACCGTTTATATTCAATGGTCATTATTTCACATAATTGTCATTATTATTATACTTTTTTTAAAATTAAAACTATAGTTTGACGATGTAAATAATTAATTGATGAGGATCTGGTTTGCAATAAATGTATATAGACATAAAACACCTACGTTTTTTGGTATACAACGTGTGTCATAGCTTTAGTGTACGGAAAAATTGCTTAACGGCTGATATAAACTACGAAGTCAGGAAGTGCACACGATTAATTAAAATAAATTATTGTTATATGAAGTTTCCCCACTCGACCCGTCATCTTTCGACTGCGCAACCGATGAGGAAGGACCCGAGTTATAGTGGTGGGGTGGAGGTAACACGCGGCGTTGACCGTCTGACCTTATAATGTTGTCATTTGTACACGTCCCTAGGGGTGGATTAAAATCAGATATTTATCGACCGGAAACGCGAGTGCACTCTCGAGTAAGACGTGGAGGGGTGAATGGCGCGTTGGAGTGAAGTCGGCAAATGTTCCGGCGGGACTCTTACAAAGCCATCAAAGCCAATTACGTAAGTACATTTGTTGTCGTCGGGGAGCTTGAAATAGCAACAACGGCGGGTGAGGTGACGTCTCTGCTGACGACAACGACGACACGCGCATGCGCACAAACGTGGACTGTAACCCGACTTGACAAGTTCCGCCCGAATTCATTGTCCGCCAACTTACCACGCCAAGACGTGGGCACAAACGATATCATCATCTTCTCCACCCCCGTAGTAGTTTTGTGTGCGAGAAATTCGGTCCAGTCGGTCGTTTTGATCCGATACGACACGATGCTGTGACGGGTATGCGTATAGTAATCATTGCGATATTATGGTGATGGTGACGGCGATGACAAGGGACTCGAATGCATGTTTGTTTGCTCTTGCTATAGCGTGACACTCGAACTTTTCGCCCTTACTCTCGGTGACGTCGCTACGATTAAGGGGAAAACGGGGTGATTTGTTTAGTCGCGTAACATGTTATTCGACTGATCAGACAAGCAGGAAGACGAGATGCATGGAAAAATTCATCGGGCCGGTAAACGCGTGATATTAATTGTCAAATCTATTCGAATTCAATGTAATTTCGCAGCACCAGAGTACATAAATTATCACTGAAAATCGTTTACTATTAAGTCATGATATTTTATGAAAAATTTCTAGCAAACGCACTTACTGCTATGTTTATTTATATCTTTCACTACTACTAGTATTACTTCCTGTACTCCATATGGATCAGAGGCTTGTTTCATACGATACTGTGTCGTGCGTCCTCTGAAAGTAGTGTACTCTTGTAATTAGCGTTTCTATGTCCCTTCTGCAGTGAAACGTCTTAATTGGCAAGTATGAAACAAGCCTCACTAATTTTAAGAATTGAAGTATCTGACTATATTCATTAGTTCTGCCGTTTTACAACAGTAACCGATCACGTATATTTATTAGAGCAAATTATTTCCATTTGTTATCACCGGTTATTTCATCTATGGCGTTGAGGTTAAATACTTACATCATATGCAGAACTCTATTTGACTTTGCAGGGACCCTTGGGCATATATAGTTTAGAAGCCCTTTTAAAAACAAAACTACGATTATTATTTCACATCTCCTACTGATTTCTAAATCATAACAAACATTTGAAATTTGCTATGATATTTTTAGACCTATCTCTTTGTTCAGAAACGTATCGACGATGTTATTTTATCATGAAATTAAAACAATATATAACCTAGTAGCTGCCTGTCACTGTACGTTAATCACTTGTTGTTAATCATATTTATCGTTAAAGAAGTAATCGCATTTACAGTATTTAAATTTTGAATTGAATATTATTTAATTTTTTAGTTATAACTTATTATTTAAGTCTGACGGTCAGATATTTAATTGCGATAGGTTGCACCAATATACTATTACGTAATGATGTAAATTATATTTTTTGGAACCTCCATTGATCGGAGGCTCCATTAATTCGAGGGCTCAAGGCTCGTGCCCCACGTGTCCTCAGGGTAAAGACGGAATCGACAACATATTAATATATTGAAAGCTTATGTACACACACTGGTCAGCAGTGGATAACATTAATACCATAAAAGTAATTCCGAATCGCTTTCAAAGGACGCGGGTGGTGTAACGTTAAAATATCAATATGTAATCAAAACATACACACACGGTGGCGCGTCAAACCACATTGGTATACAAAAGATGGTTAGTCGAAAACTTAATCTAAACAAACGTGTAACCCAAAATTATACAACTGCGCCGGAGTCAAACGAACATAGTGGTTCGGTGCTAAACACGCGTAGAACTTGTATACATTGAGTAATGGATGATAATAATAATAATAATAATATTAATAATATTTTCATGTGTTGCCCTAAGCGGACATATCTACATAACTGTAATCACGAAGTTATATGGCCGAAATTGAATCCTTTGATTTGTAGTCATTAACATAGTTATACATACATAAACTGAATCCCCTGTCCGTAGAATATTTACACGTTCGCGGGGCTCAAATTAGCTATGGACGTACGGCGGAATGTGAGATCAATTGCTTTATTAGGTTGATAGATGTTTTCCTAAATTATAATTTAGAATATTCTCGTTTTCGCTATTATTATTTTGTCGAATAATAATTAGTGTTCCTTATTTCATGTGTACATGCTATCACATAATCACGTACAATTGAGGTTCGATTTATTAGACTCGTTGTTTAAAATTTTGTAATAAAATATATGACAACATTCTAGATCTAGCTTACAATTATTTATTTTTGTTAAATTTATATTTTTTTAATATGGTATAAGATGTAAATAATATACATTAACATACCACCAATTAAAATTATTCACATGATTATGATTCCGATACGTGTTCAATGAACACTGTTCATGTATTATAGCATTTATTAATTCACGTATATCAATTATACGAGTTTTATTTTTTAACATTCACGTGTTCACAATATTCGTGAACACGTATGTTTGTAGTCACATAAAAAAGTAAGACCCTCACTAATAATAGTCAAAATAATTTAAAATACGCTGTTTGTCAGTTATTGTCATTGACGATTAGATACATGAAGACTTGTCGAACGTTCGATTATTTACGGCTAATTAATGGGTTGCGTTATGACTATTGAAAATTATATATAGAAAAAACATTAGAGAAGTTTTAATCAATTAAATTAGGAATCTCATGTGATCTCGATCATGGTTTAGGAATGTTGAATATATAGTATAACTAGCTGATCCTGTGCACTTCGTTGCTTGTTAAATATATCAACTCTATATGACTCAAACTTTGTTCAATTCGTTATTTAATATTCGATAGATGATGTTCTAGATTTATCTTAAGTTTTCTGTTGTCCGGAATAAAAATTCTGATTTGCAGCAGTATATTATCAGATAGGCAATCTACCTGCGGTAGATCGCGGACCTAGTGTTATTTGTACGTAAGTGTATGATTTAACTCTAATAGAGTATCAAAGTTATACCAAGTTTGACAAAATACGGTGGATTAATATAATCAATTAATACATAATCCTGACCTAACCTTAACGTACTAAAAGCCGATGAATAAAAAAAACCAAATTTAACCTTTTTTATATTAGCCTATCTTCTTCCCACAGATCTGCACACAAACATTCATTTATATATAATATAGCTAATCCTATGCACTTCGTGGCCCGAAAAATTCACAAAAAAATTATGATTGTTCAACTTTTTTTTGGTGTAGGTAACTCACTGCAGTAAGTGCAACTCAGCCATGGGAGCCAAGTAATCATGAGAGCCAATTAACAAATAACAAAACACTAAATAATTATTATATTAATTTTATATATTACCAATGGCAACCACTAATAAATTAATATTATTCTTAAACCTTATAACTCCCATAGCAACCATTTATAAACACAAATTTCCATCGTAAATCTCAAAATTCCTGTTTGAGCACCTCCCGGGGATGGTCAATCCCCTTTTTAAATAAGCCTTAAACCTACTCTCAGACCTACCAAATATACACAAAAAATTTCATGAAAATCGGTCAAGTTGTTTCGGAGGTGTTCGATAACCAAACATATTTTTGATTATGTAGCGGGGGTGTAGGTGGGGGAGTAGGCTATCAATTACTTTGATAAAAACATGCCTATAACCTTCGGAGACACGTGAGCAAGCACTGTGCAAAATTTCAGGACGATCGTTGTAGTAGTTCTGGAGTTATTAACGCACAACATACAGACGTTGATTTATATATATAGATTAAAATGTAATTATAAAACAATCATATATCGAGTTCTATTAATACCATAAAATAAATGTGTTTTATTTTAAAGTTGTAAAATTAAAATAAAACTAAAATAAAATAAATTCTAATACATCAATATTCTTGATTTGTTGTTTTCAACGTCGATTTCCAATTTCTTAAAGATTAGCAATTGTACGTTATTTTTATAACCATTTAAATAGTTCGTAAAATAATGGATATATATATATATATATATATATATATCCATTATTTCACTGTATACTATTAATTTCCATAAAATAAAACAACTAAAAGTTTTGTCGCATATCTGAACGTAATAATTATAATTCCAATACAGTTTCGCCAATGTCATCTATTGAACGAGTAGTACCGCATTTCGGCATGCACAAAGGAGCGTGGTGGCTGACTGTTATATAATCTTTTCGTATTCCTAATACATAATTTTATGGAGTGCCTAAACCAGTACATGAATTTATCTGCATGTCATAAAATAAAATACAACACTCATGAATAAATCTAGTGCGGTCATTGGTCATAATGTCATTACTGAGAAGTGGATTTCAATGTTCTAAAAGCATTTAAACATGCACTTATACAAATGGTAAAATATACTTTAAACAAATTATTTTTAACCACAACAATGTAATCAACTACTTAAAAAGCTTACAAAGTTTTTTATTCGTTTAACTGAAAGAAAAATTAATTAAAAAAAATTATAATTTAAGTACTGAACTATATGACATTACACATTACACATTGTGTAAAAACAATCACACTAATCATATTTTCAATAAATCAACAATATCTTTATAAATTCCTAATTTAAACAAAATCGCAATAACTAATAAATGTAATTTTTTTCTATGAGGAATTATAACGTTTTATAACTGTCGAAATATTAAATTAGATTAGGCTTTCGTAAATGGATTGTCTTCCATCCGTAAATAAGCCGAGGATCAATAATTGTATATAAGACGTCTATTATATATAATAATTAATAAATTTGTGGCCGCGCGTCCGTGCTAAACCGCGGAAAAAATAATAAATATTCTCCTCGCCAGTGAAATGACTGCTACGTAATGCAGTTTAAAGTAAATAAAAGTGTGGGTGCTGTAGTGTAAGCGCAGCAAAGAAAATAAAGAAAAACGCAATGTTGTCAAAAAGAAACGGAAATACACAATAAATCCAATACTGTATGACGTCTTGGTGCATCATATGTATAAATATTATTTTGTCACGACGACAACGAGCAGCTTTCGACTGCAGCAGCGGGATGGTATGTCTCCACCAATCCATCCGCCACCGCACGAGTAGGCGCAGCGGTATTGAGAGCGGTATTACAAACGAATGCGTTCCGTCGCAATAACATTTCATTAGACGCGTGTCCACCGCCGTACAAAATGCGAACTAATAATAATAATAATAATAATAATAATAATAATAATTATTATTATTATTATTATTATTATTATTGTTATTATTGTTGTGATTATCGTTATATTACCGCGGCCGTTACAATAATAATATTATAATGCAAGCGAGACGACGACACGCACTTTTTAGCGTGTGCATAGATGGAGATGGTTTTTGGAGTGTTTAAAGTGCGTTTGTGGATTGCAAAACCGCCTGTTCGACAGCAGCGGCGGCAGCCGTTATATCGTCGTGTCGGATGATGAAAAGTTGTACGCGGCGGCGGGAAATCGCTTTTGTGCGGCGCATTTAATTTAATAATTTAATCCTTCAGCGCTGTCTGCAATTACCCCTATTGTTCGTTGCAGTAGCGGCAGCCCCCACCGTCAGCACCTCCCTCCACCTCCAACCTAACTAACCGCGAAACTTTCTAATAATAACAACACCATAACGACCCTATATATCTCTTTAACAGCGCCGCCAGTGACTTGATACTTACCCACCGCGACACGGTTTTGAGGCCGAAAAACAACCCACTCACGCTCACCGGCCTAGCGTGCCGTTACAGACAAACATTAAACATAAGATTATTAAAAAAAAAAATTAAAATTAAAAAAACACCAGTACATCCATAAACGCAAATAACCGTTTTAAAAATAAAGCGGACTAATAGATTCTGAACGATTCATAAGAGAATTCTCGTCAAATAGTGAGTAATTAATTAATTGTGTAACGGAAAGCGTTCGATCACTTGTGATCGCAAATTTTAGTAAATAAGATTCAAGTACTTTTAAATAAAAATCAAATTTTTCGATGAAATGGATAAAAAGATAATACCTAATTCGTTAGAATTTAATTTTGTTCTTGAACTATTGTTTTTTTTTAGATTCTGTTTTTTTTTTTTATTTAATATTGTATGCAATTACAAATTTTATTAATATATAGGGCATGAACATGCATGAACGAACGTGGAATTATCGGATTATCGTTCGTACAAAAAGTTTCAACCCCGTAAAAAATAATTAAAAATATGATTATCAATAACTGTTCGATTTCTATAAATATCGAATGATTAAACAAATAAAGTCGTACGGCCATTAATTAAACCTAACCATTTACATTCAGTAGAATGTAACGTTTACGACTACCGTGGCACTCGCAGATTATTATAACGTTAGCACGACTTGCAGTGCAATATTACGTGCAACCATAATTAATGTATGTTAATAATTTCGTCCATTCGCCCGCAACCGTGCGCTTTACAACAACATCGCCCTTGGTCCCCGAATTAATTATTCGAAAATGTGCGAATCAGAGAAAAGTTTGAAAAATCACAATGCGCAGCACACACTTAACGTTGTGCTCCGAAAGCCACGAACTCTACGCGTACTTCGTCGCATACGGTGCGTAAAATCCTTGGTAGACGAATCGTGCCGGATGATCAGAACGATGATCTATAACGGCTATCAAACGATTTCGGGTCTCGGCCGCGCAAAAAAACATTTAATAACACAACGAGCGTCACTCGGAGCCACACGACGACGATGTATGTGACTCCGTGGCCGGTGGACGCGGGAACTGCAAAAACAGCGCGAGTGAAGTCGGCGGTACAAGTTACTTGTGACGAAGACGCGCGCGCTTTTGATGACCAGCGCATGCGACCCGTTCGCGGTTTTCCTCGCACCGACGACTTGTTGCTCCACTACCGTCACGCGTGCCGTGTCTATTATTATGTGCGGTCGCTCGTGCGAAACGTAATCGACTGTATCGCCTCGAACGGGACACGCGCCGCGCACCTCGAACCCGTGACGAGTGTTGTTTTAGTCGTGAAACAAAAATATAATAACAACGTATACTTACACATAACCGTTGGCGTTTCGCGTAAGAACGACCCTCGTCGGGTTCGATGAGAAAAAAATAATAGGGGGAAAAAAAACTGAACATAAAAAAAAAAAAAAAAACCATATTTTTCGGCAGACAGAATGATATTATATGATGTCCATCCCCTCGCCAATGGTTTTTCGTCGCCGAACTACGAATGTGTGTGTGTGGGAGAGAGAGAGAGAAATACATTATATACCGTGCGTTGTGCAGTGGATACTACGCGCGGCTATTTTCCCGTTAAAAAAAAAAAGAAAAAAGTGCCAGGGAAAAATATGCGCGTTTTATCCCTATGCACGCGAGTATTATAATTTTACACTTCATCTATTTATTTGTTAAAGGGACGTTGCGAGCCCTTTTTTCCGCGGCACATTGTCGCCCATCGATGTCGATGTCGTCGATGTTCTCGTGCTCCACACTCCGCACCCTTTGCCGCTACCGTAAAAACGTCAACGGTCGGCTGCCGTGCCGCACATAAGGATAATTACGTAATAAAAAAACTAACGCATTCACCATAAATAACAATAAGCTTTTCATACTCGTCGACGGGTATACATATATTATGTGTACGCGTACATCGCCGTTATATACAAAATGCGTAACCTATACCCTATATCCACGATCATCCATTGTCGCCACCGCGTTAGTATTCATACCCGATTGCGGTATACTGTACTTATACTATTTAAGCGGTGTTTCCTGCTCGCACTTGCGGAAAATCCTGTAAACAATCGATTCGCACCGTACATTGATACTACCGACCACCACTCGCGATACCGTGTATATATTATATCACTGTTGTACTTTATACATATTATTATAAAAATCATAATTATTAAAATTATATCTTAATAATTTTAATAATAGTAAATATATTCATAATAATTTTGAAAACCAGTTTTATATTTTGCATATGAATATAATCATCGTTAAAAGAATTAGAACTGAAAAATGTGAACGAAAGTTTACTGTGAACAAGGTAATTATATAAAAATAAAAATTAATTAATTAAAATGATAATTAACCTATATTTATGCCACCATTTACCATAATTATTGAATTTTTTAAAATATTATTTCTTTTACTATTAGATGAAATTATTAAACAAAAACCAAATGAAACCTATATGAATCGCTGTTAGAGAAATGTTTTATTTTTTTACAACATAAGATAAAACAATATTCTTATCTTTAAGTCGTAGGTATACAAAGATCAAAAGAGTATATGGTTTATGTCTTATTAATCAATGTTGAACTTTTTTGATTACCAATTTAATGCATAATGTGGTCCAACGCTACATAGTAATACTTGGAAAATTTTTTTACCGTTGTTTATAACATTACTTCAATGTCCTTAGGTATTATATTCACAACCTAGACTGTTCCAAAATATCATCGGTAACTGTATTAAAATTCGACTACAATCATTATATGATTCTAACAATTGTAGCATAGCATTACAATAATAATCGAATATGCAGTATGCATGATTCACAATTATCATCGATCACATGCAAGATATACGTCCTATGTACAGGTGTATTCTTTACGTTTTCTGATGGAAATCAATTCGGTCGTATAAATAAACGATTCTCCCTCCCCCAATTAGAAATCATAATTTTAAATTAAAGCCGATAAAATATAAAACCATGTATTATACATTTATACCGATGGACGAATCGTTTTCCGATGGACTGGGAAACAAATTGAAATACTGCATTCGAGACCGCATAACGTGGTGACATTGAATAGTTCATATGGGTTGCAGCGGGGTGCCCTGAAAATGTATACATATAATATAATATGCGCGCACGCTTCTCTGCACGAGGCATGCCACGTTACGGAAACACGCTGTACATCTTACGCGTCAGTGGCCCCAGGTAAAATATGACATTATAATTTCGTATGCATTACCATGATAACGATCTGATAATAATACACACAGTGAGAGACGTGCGCGCACCGTATACACGATAATGGTGATATTCAAACGTATCCGATTCGCTTTTTTTTTCTTCACATAAATAATAATTTTAATTTTTTCTTTTTTTTTTCGACCGTATAATTTACAAACGTACAATTCATTCGCGATGCATACAACAACTGGTGAAGCAACGTAATGTCATAGTTTCCTATGCATACAGTCCACACACACACGCGCGCGTACACACATGTAACGTTTCCGAATTGTTATGACTTGTGAGAGCAACATTAATATATCATGTTTCCACTCGGTAGAGAGTACGCGCAATAAAAAAACTTGTAGATCGGAGATTGCAGGGAGTAACACTCGTGTATATAGGTCCAAAGACCCGCAGATAGTATCTTCGCCGCGACGAATGAAAATGTAAAAACGTTTCCTCGCGCACGCAGTCGTTTTGGACCCCGGTACCCACTCGTATCGGAGTGGTTCGTCGTCACATTATACGGTCATAATTTATCTACGCGAATCACGTGTTGAACACTACCACTCGGCACGCGTTTATAATAATATAACTATGACTACAACGACAAGCGTCGACGGTAAAATAGCATTCCGAACGTTTGAATTCAAATCGACCGATTTCGTGTAACAATACGAGTTTACCGATAAAAAAATGTACACATTACGCCGTCACGAGCGTCATCGTGTGCGATTCAAATCAGTGTCGCGTGGTGTATAGTTTGTACTACGGAAAATTGTTTATTTTTTAATTTTTAACTTAATGCGAAAATCACACGATTTTTTTCTACGATCACGTTTTTTTCACGTATGAAACCGCAGTAAAAACGCTCTTTGCCGTGTGGTTTTAAAATTTTTAACCGATCACAAGCGATAACACTTGATAACGGTTGTTTTTATCATTTTTACAAAATTACTACACACTACATAGTTACTATACACCTAGTTGTCGACGAAAAATTTATGATCAAACCGTTTCGTTTAATTAATTAATTTAAATATAAATTAATTAGTTAATTAAATTTCAATCGCATATACATATATATACACGTCATAATAGTATAATTGTAGTGGTGATGAGTCGCAGTAATACTTTGTCCGCTCGGGAGCAAAGTTTAGGATTATATTACCGCAGTTGTAAATGATTGAATATCTGTCCCGCGACGTTTCTCCGAATAAAACGATGAGCTATTATGTGTGATTTATGTAAGAACGTGTTTGTATCTCCGACAAATCTGCACAACGCTTTACGAAAGAGCAAAATAAAAATAAATATATGTGTGTTTGTAGGTACTGTGTGTAGTAGCGAGGGACACGAAAACTAAACATATAAACCATACGACAGCGATAACACCAAGGGACGGAAGAGAAACGATAATCATTTTTCAACAATACCCGTCGTCGAAGCTTTAGCTGTGACGTTATTATTTGTTTATTGTCGTCTTTTTCCGGCTTTTTTTCTCGAAATTCAATAAATATATCCGCTCATTTTCTCGGTCATTTAACCCCTTCTTTATATCGCTTAAATCCGCGCAGCAGGGAAAATTGTCCAAAAATTAATTTATAAATTCCGAAACAAACAAATGATTAAGTTTTCAAGATTCTAAAATTAAATCGTTAATTACAGAATTTAACCATGGTGTAATAATATAAATGTTATATATTTTTTTGGTGCAATACAATCTTTTGTGTTTACGAATATACCGATCAGAGTCAAATTTGCTCATTGTTAATTTTAAGTTAAAATTGATAATACGGATAATATTTTAAAGAGCTCTAGTTAAAAATTGTAACAATTCAATTAAACATTAATTATATATTATGATGATTTTAAATATTTTAAAATTTTATAAAATCAGTGGAACTTATTATTACAATATCTCTAAGACCTATAAAGACATCATATGAAACATTATTTTGACGGTAACCAATCAATGGATTTATACCAGATAATCGAACAGATGTCTGAAATGGTTCAAAAAAAAAATGACTAGTGGACACAAAAATTCAAAAATATTTATTAAATTATACTTAATTAGTAATAAAAAATAATAAGGCCACAATGAACCACTTTAAAAATAGTGACGTTGACTATTTGTTAACTTTTTAAAGTCACAAGACACTCTTTTAGCAAAAAAAATGTTATCAAATCTGATTTAAGAAACCGACGAACGTATGAATACAGTTACATACTGTATTGTTTAGTGCGATACATACTGTATTAAAATTTACAAAATATAATCGATAATGAATTGGCATAAAATGTTCAAAACAAAATTCATATCAAGCAAAATAATAAATACTTGAGTAATGTTATTTTCTTAAATTGAATTTATGTATTATACGCTAAATAAATACAATAAATGTATTTAAATAATTAATAAATGATTTCACGTAAAATATATGATATTTTTTTAAATTGCATCTAGAAACAAGAAAATATAAAATAAATGGCACTCCAGATGTAATGTTATATATACTAAATATACTAAGTATAAATGATCAATAAATGACTGTCTCAATTTTCTTCTGTTTAAAATGCATTATTTTTTTAATTTTTGTTTAAATTATTGCAGTTTCGAACGTCGATATAATATATAAGAAAATATATTATCATTGTACTTTATCACGTGCTTTTCATTTAATACTACTGTGAAGGATGTATTACTAGTAAACATCCCGTTAATAATTCACATTGAATTTGTCACGATTGTTACTCGTTTTTTTACAGCAATCGTTTTCGTCGTACCATACTAATATTTAATATTTTGATCAACGCTTGATTACCAGGTGATCTAAAATTTCTCGTTTATCGCTCTCCTCGTACAAACGCACACGATTACCAACCATATCTTATTGCGCGCGCACATCGTAAGCTCGGATCAGCAGCTCGTCAGTTTTCCATGTGCCTACGAATGAAAACCGCGGTCGATATTTCTCCGCGATCCGCAAGCGGTCTCGTCGGGACGAAAATCAAAGCGTCCAAATGCAAAAAATGGAAAATATTTCACATCGATCGCCGGCGGCGACACGCATCCGTTGCACCGGCGATAACGTGTTTACACATTGCATTACGCGCTTGATTTGTATATGAATGTATTATATTCCGTTGGTCCGCACATGTGTCCGACGGCGTATGCATGGCTAGCGGACAGAAGCGTGGTTGCTGCAAGTGACAGACGATGACGGCAAGAGGGTGATATTGGGAGAGGGTAAGAAAAATAAGAGACAAAGAGAATGATATGGGAGGGAGGTAGCTGGAAAAAATTCTAAATCTTGCTGGTCCGCAAGCTTCGGTATAAAATAATGCAACTAGACGCGGTTACGGTATTGTGTTAAGCGTGCGCGCGCGCCAAACATATCACATAATACGATGTTTCGGTTTCTCGCTGCAGCCTCACAACGTGTTAATAACTCACGCGACGGGAAGTATAATAATGTGTGTACGATAATAAACGCGAGTGCGCGTGTCTGCATATTTTATTCGTTTACACCGCTCGTATATATTCCGGTGTTTCCTTATTTTTTATTTTTTGTTCATTTCTCATCTCTTTCTATCATATTATCATTATTATTTCCTACGTGGAGTATAATATGAAAACCGCACGGACTGTTCGTCTGCGGGGGAAAATAAACCACTCTGGCACTACAGCTGTACCGTTCTGCGAGTGTACTCACAATGCCGTATGCGAAAAGTTCCAACGCGTAATTGTACGAGACCATAGCATACCGAGAGCACGTGACACTCAAGGTGTACCCTGAATATGGATTGACGACGAGACGGGGCCACGGAACGGACTCATACACACGAATGCATAACGCGTGATCGTGATCTTATTCATTGACCCATAAATAAAAAATAATTAATTAACAATTTTCGTGCAGAATGCACGGAAAAATATCGTTCGGAGTATATTCGTTATAGGGGTTCTTTTGATCTTATAGCGAACCAAAACACTCAACATTTTACAAGTGATAACATATAAACAACTTTGAATCCACTTTTGTTAGCTAAAATAAATAAATAAATAAATAAAAACGTCGTATGATAATGTTTTTCTCTTCGACCAAAAATAAAAAATAAATGTTCACAATAAATTTATATTGAATAGTATTATATTTTTGTCCCGCACAAAACGTATTATTACGTTTAAATTACTGATTTATCATATCCTCTTAAGAAACCATACGCCATTTGAAAGCCAGTATCACTGATTTTTACCTAAGGATCCTGATCACACTTTTTTCACGAACATAATGCCCATAATAAATGACGTGACGTATGCATCGTCGTTATAATCTTACAATTTTGTACGACTTCTAAACTATCACGCTATTTATTTTTTGTAAATAGTGTATATATCGTAATATTATGATTAAATACATGATTCGGGAATATTATTGTTAGCACAAAGTGTTAGAATTTCTTGTTACCGAACGCACATATATATTTTTGAAGTGATCGGAGCAGAGTAGGGAACCGTCTTAAATTGTTACACCCATAAGATAAACTGAAATCGCGATATGATGGGTACCAAGATGTCTCGCAACCAACGTCCGTCACATTTTATATAAGATAATTACTCTTCTGGGTATGTGTTATGCACGTTTGCCAACGAAGGAAATGACGACGCAAAGCTTCATCTAACGAATCGTGTTCTCGGTGCGGAACAGAAGTCGGTGACTCCAACGGCGGGTATAGTTTTCCGGCCAAGAGTGGCGGGACCTTATATTATTTATTTTTTTCAACCGCACGTGACCGGACAGTGTTACAGAGACCGTATTACGTGACATTAGTATGCACGTACGCGATGCGATTGCACACACACAATTATGTAAACGCACACGCCAGTACGAATTTTAATCCCTAAACCTTTTGGTCCTTCCCTTCCCCCACCGCCGCTCTCGGCCAACGGAACTTTCTCCTTTTTCCGCCGACAGTGTTGGCACGCGGTGGATTTAAATCTGACGGTGGAACATTAAAACAGCCATCACGTAAACGCGGTGCGTATGCGAGTGTGCACGACAAATGTGTCTTTCCGGCTGTACGCGTGGTGTATAGTTGTTACTGCGGATTTACCCTTTCGCCGGCCGGCGGGGTGAACGGTGAGGGTGAGGGCGGGCGAAAACCCTTTGCCGCCGCGCCGCTAATTGCGACCGTTACGACGATTTTCATCCGGCATCCGTTTAATGATGTCATATCCGTCGTGCGGCACGACGCGCGCTCATCGCTCCGTCCTCCGCCCGAAGAACATCTGCGACAGCACACACGGGCGCGCGCGCACGCGAGTACACATTAAAAACCTACCGTCGCAGCAGTCGTCTCGCGCCGTCCCGTTTAAATCCGCATTAGCCGCGCGCGCACGGTGACGGTGAACGCAAGCAGTCGCCGCGGCGCGCCCCGTAACCTTAGGGGGCGGTCGGAAGCGGCGTACGTGGATCGTGTCGCCGCCAGCGTTCTCGGATAACCGCGATCGCTGCACCGGTGGAGGGCGAGTCCACCGCGATGTACGTACGACACCGCGATTATGCACTACGACCCGCGTGTCGTCTCGTAATTAGGCGCCCGCGCACCGGTCCAACGTCTCTGACCCACTCCGTCAGCAGCACACGCCGTCGTCGGGGAAAATGTGCGTACGTAACGGATACCGCCGACGCGATCTTGCTGCTGCGGTGCCGGATTTGTTACCGGTGCGCGAACGACGCGGCTCTCTCCGAACGCTTCAACTCTGCACGTTTCGCCGTGACAATATTTCCTTCGGGTGGGTGCTGAGTGAATATTATTTAAATAAGTTGAATTACAAGTGAAGCACATGGTTTTGAACGTTCTTAGTGGTACAACGAACATTTCGGAATTCACGTTTGAAAAGATAAAAGAAAAATAGAAATACATTTGAAAACGTGACAAAGCCCGTCGAGAGAGATTTCATAATTGCATGATTCGTCGTTTCGTCTACGCAATAACGGCGTAATAGGTCTTGCGCGTTTCTCCAACTTCTCGACAACCATAGAACCATAGAACGGTATACTACTTATGAACAATTGTTCTCTTCGATACGATTAGGAATATAATTTTATTGTAATAAAAATGAATTTACGTACATCAATGTTTCCGTTTAAATGTTCATACAAGTACAATTGTAATGTACAACAGTAGAATTCAAAATTGTTTATGACCATGACTTTATTATACATTGACTAAAATCACTAAAATAGTTTACCATAATATTCGTTGATTTTATTAAATATACCTTTTACTTTTTAAGGAATCGGCGAATTATATCAACGTTATTTAAATTATATTTGAATGCTAAACTTTTAACAAGTCGTCATTATATTACTGTGTTCGATTGAACCCAAATTGAAATCTATTCAGCCTAAGATGGATATGATTAAAAAATATTAATTATAAACGTAATGCTAGTTAAATATTTTTGCGCAGTTTATATGCGGTAATTCAAAATCTTGTATGACGGATCAAATCAATAATGTATAACTGTCTAGAAAATGAACCTCCCCGTCATGAAAAATAGATAGAAAAAATCCCTATGCAGATTACAATAATAACTTGTCACTAATATGCATTAATTATATTGGACGTAGAGATTTTGCAACAGTATAGTACCTATATATAATATTTATTTTATGATAAATTCATTATTCTAACTTATTACATTATTGGAATAACATTGAATAATGTAAATAGTTAATAAAGTTCACGTTACGACCGGAGACGTTGGAATATTTACCGATAAACTATGAGACAACGACAATGTTAAAAGTATAAAATGTCAATTTAATATCTTTTGAAAAAAAAGTAAATTTTTATTCATTTTCAATTGAATCCCATCAATCGTCATCTTCGTTTTGTGCTCACCGACTTAAAGTGTTCAAAGACTCAGGTACACAATGGAATCGCATAAAAAAACACATGGAATTATATTAAAAATTCGTGACTTTGTCGTTTTTCAGGTAAACACGATATATTGTATCTTATATTATATTTTGATACATTATTTATAAGTTATAAATATGCAACTGTCAATATTTCTAAAAACATTGATCCCAACTTGGAAATTTACATAATAGTTTGTTATATTAAGGAAAAAAATACGAGTATCTGTTATTAGCGTAGATCCGAATCCTATATGTTGACTGTGATAAATCACCAAACACACACACACACACACAAATCAGTAAGGGTCTGTGACCGTGTTGACGTAATATCAGATAAAACACAATTGGTCCTTTCAATCTTGATGCATAAACGTTTTCACTGTGATTATAA